>CAAKHG010004275.1:3330-20707 GCA_901007715.1 Dactylopterus volitans
TTTCTTGAGCTCAGATATATCATTTGGCACACACACACACACACACACACACACACACACACACACACACACACACACACACACACACACACACACACACACACACACACGGGCAGGCAGCTGCTTAAAGAATTTGTTGTGGGCACTTTTCCTGGGTGGTGAAGAGGTCTGACTGTGACACCCACCTTGAGACCGCCTCCTGAATCAGGCCCCGCCCACCCCGCGCTGACATCAGCGAGTGAGTCACTTCAGTATTGTTGATGTTATTCCAGAGTACATGTTATTTTTCTTGTGTAGATGTTAATATTATTTTGCAGATGTGACTATTCCAGCACCGCCGCTACTATTCCAGCACGGATGCTAATATTCCAGCACGGATGCTAATATTCCAGCACGGACGCTAACATTCCAGCACGGATCTTCACGTCTGGTCGGCGGTTGCATCCAGCCTGGTGTCACCAGACACGTGACACATATCTCACATTGCGCCTCGTTGCTCTGTGTGTTTATGATTGTTGATGAGCTTTATTTTACCTTCATCTGCTTCGTACTCCAGCTTATTTTCCTGCAGCAGAAACCACGCGGCGCAGCGGTCGCCGCGAAGTCAGTTTTATTTATTCATTGCAGTTGTTGATTTGTGTTAGATAAATGTTGAACAAGCTGTGTTCTGAGGAGCATTTTTTTGTGATTAATATTTCTGACAGATGGTTGTAATCACTGCTGAAAACACCATTCGCAGCCTCCCAGAAGACGGCAGCCTCACAAACTGTCGTCTCCAGAATTATTGGCTTGTTTCAGCCTGTTGTTGAGCTGATTGGATCATTATTAACTCAACTGCCATCTAAATATGCGGCGCTGTTATTGTTGTCTGGTGTAAAGTGGTGATGCTCATCAGCTCATTACTGCAGCAGGAAGCTCAGCGGCTCCGGAAACTCCAGAGAATCCTGACCTCTTTCAGTCGAGCGTCTGACGCTGTCATCCAGCAGAGAGACAAACGCTGCTGTGAAAGCAATTATCCGACGCCTTTAATATATTGTATTTCATATCATCGCTGCATTTTAGTGGTAATAATCTTCTTTACTGCTTTGGTAATATCCATTTCATCCTTCCAGTAGAGATGCTATCGTTCCAGGAGCGATGTCATGGTTCCACTGGAGATGTCAGCATTGCAATATATGTATCATTATTCTGGAGATGATGTCATCACGCCAATGGAGACATTGTTTTCCAGCATTTCACAATTAATTCCATTATCCTGGAATAGACGACATCATACCAATGTAGATTCCACTATTCCAGTATACGTTTATCATTCCAGAATTCCATTTTAGATTTCATTATTCCAGTGTAGATTTTATCATTCTATAATCTGTGTCATTATTATGTATAAATGTAAAGTATAAATGTTATTATTCCAGAATTAATGTGTCATTATTCTGGAATATCTTGCCAATATAGATAGTGTTGATATTGTCCATGGCGGTATAGAAGTCCAGTATAAATCTCACTATTCCAGTGTAGATGTCATTATTCCGGAATGTTGTTATTTTCCAGCGTTAGTTTTTGCAGTCGTCGTGGCAACTCGGAAGCATCATATACTGTGGCTCTGCGTGTTTTATTAAACTTGATAACTCAACGGCCCAACTGTTGAGTTTCAGCACAGATGTCTGATTCATGATCACAATCAGCAACACTTTATTATTCCCGGAGGAAATTGTGTGGTCACGGTTGCTCCATGCCAGTAAAAATAGAATGTTATGAAGAACAAAGTACCAAGATCTCACAAAAGTATTACAAAATATGACAAAAGAATACTTAGAAAATCAGCTAACTATGCTAAATCTGAATAGCAAATGCTGCCGTGACGCCGCCGCGACGCCGCCGCGCGTCCCTCCACGGCTGCAGCCGCTCGCCGCCTGTCACAACACGTTTCTGCGTGACTGCGTGACTGCGTGACTGCGTGACTGCCGCTGTCAGTGCTCAGCCATGTGATTCGCCGCCCTGACGGGCGACGCCCACCTCCGCCACCTGAGCCCCCTCGCTCTTTTGTTTGTTTGTTTGTTTGCTAATTACCAACTTTCGTGACACCGATGTCGAGTGAGAAGCCGCTCTCCTCACACACTTGACACGATGCTGCACGCGCGCACGCACACACACACACACACACACACACATACAGTGTCTTTCATTTGCACTGCTTTAATACACACATGCACTCATCCCCCTTGTGTGCAATTACCTCTTCTTTACTATTTACCTTGTACTGCACGCTGGCTGTTTTCTGAAGGGCTGCAGGTAAACAAACACACACACACACACACACACACACGCACGCAGCTTAAATCCCTCAGCTGTTTAAGTATGTAGCGTCGGTGGCGCTGCAGATGCGCCCGGCGGGGCTCCCGCTGTTATGCGACCTGACCTCGGAGGAGGCATCACCTCAGGCGCCTCCAGCGCCGCCTCGCAGGTGAAATCTGAAAGGCTTCGTGGTGCCTTCAGGGACGTCTGAGCCCTCCGGACAGAGCATCGCCATCCAGGGGAGGCTTCAGCGGTGCGGTGAAGGTGAAAGTAGTCAAACTTAGAGTGGCAGTAACCTACTCTATTACTCCACTGAAGTACTCTATTACTCTACTGCACCACTGCAGCTCAGTAACATTCGCGCTTCCGCTCGATCTCATTACCGCTCGTGAGAGCATCACCTGCACCCGCCGCAGCGCTGTGCTAACATGCTAACATGCTAACACCAGGAGCTGCGCTGACTGAGTGACTGGCCTCGCCTGTCTCTCGCTCTGTCTGTCTCTCTGTCTGCCTGTCTCTCCCTCTCGCGCCTCTGCCTCTCTTCCTCCGTCGACGTCCTCTTTGGTCTTCTCACCTCGGTTGTACTGAGAATTCCCAGCCGGCTCGGCGGGCCATGAAGCGCTCGGTTCTGCTCACGGGAGACGCGACCTGCTCGGCTAAAGGTGCAACGACGGGTCCCGCGAAAACGACGCGAGATGGTTTTAGCTGAGTCCAAAGAGCCGCTCTCGTTCCGGAGGAAGATGATGAGGGAGCAGAGGCGCGTTTCCGCCGGCGTTCGCGTCGACTCGTGAAACTGAAACCGCTCAGCTTCTCTCACGTTTGTTTTGTTTGAGCAGTAAAGGAGACGCGGTGGAAGCGGGCGCGAGGCTGACGTGGGCTCGGGTCTCCGGGGGGCTGCAGGTCAGACAAATTCATTAGAGTGAGGTGAACTTCGGCCGGCCGCCTGTCTGGAGGCGCCTCCCCATCGATCAGCAGCTCTCCGGCTGCAGCCTGCTGACTCTTCATCTGAGGAGCAGCTGCAGCATCTTCAGCCCGTCTGCTTCACACCACGAGAGGCTGAAACGTCCCGCCATCGCGCCTGTCCCTGAACTCATCGCAGCACATACTGGGCGGCTGAGGCCTCGATGCTCACTGCTGCCACCGCAGTACTCCACTACTCCACCAGAGTTCTCCATCAAAACACTCCACTACTCCACCAAAGTACTCCATCAAAATACTCCACTACTCCACCGCAGTACTCCACTACTCCACCAAAGTACTCCATCAAAACACTCCACTACTCCACCAAAGTACTCCATCAAAATACTCCACTACTCCACCTCCTTACTCCACTACTCCACCACAGTACTCCACCAAAATACTCCAATACTACATCTAAGTACTCCACTGAATCACCAAAGTACTCCATCAAAGTACTCCACTACTCCACCAAAGTACTCCATCAAAATACTCCATCAATACTACACTTAAGTACTCCACTACTCCACCAAAGTACTCCACTACTCCATGAAACTACAATACAGTACATGATGCAAATATACCAAACTATTCAACCGCACTACTGTATTACTCGATTACATCACCCTATTACTGCACTACTCTATTACTCTATCATACTACACTATTTCTCTAATGCACTACTCGATTACTCTAGTGCACTACTCTGTTACACTCCTGCAGTACTCTATTACTCTACTCTATTACTTACCTGCTGGTATAAAATCAAGTGCTAAAAACACCCTTAAATCTCCGTCTCTCCTCGGATCAGGAAGATGACTCATCTGCTGTCGTCCTTCCGCTGCCTGATGAAGATGACGAGAACATAACAAAGTCAACGGTTTTATCAAAGTCGACGGTTTCATCAAAGATGGCGGTTTTTATCAAAGATGGCGGTCTCATGAAAGATGGCGGGCCGGTCTACCTTTGTCTCCTGGCTTCACGCTCACGTTTGCATTCGTGGCAGGAATCAGACGAGCGCGGCGGCCGGTCGGAGCTCAAGTTTCCTGTTCTGAGGTCAGCGGACGCCGCGACGAGGAGGAAGACCAGGAGGAGGACGAGGAAGAAGACAACGAGGAGGACGAGGAGGAGGACGAGGAAGAAGACAAGGAGGAGGACGAGGAAGAAGACAACGAGGAGGACGAGGAGGAGGACGAGGAAGAAGACAACGAGGAGGATGATTAGGAGGACGAGGAGGAGGAAGACGATGAAGAAGACGAGGAGGAGGAGGACCAGGAGGAAGACGAGGAGGAGGACGAGGAGGAAGACGATGAGGAGGATGACCAGGAGGAGGATGACGTCCGCGTCAGGAGACACAGGATCACACACGTGGAAATAAACATCTGCTCACACACGAGAACGTGACGACCCGGAGGAGGACTGATGAACAACACACGACCACAGGAGGCCAAAGGAGAACGATTTAAAGGAGAAACACACACACACACACACGCTCATGCACACGCTCATGCACACGCTCACACACGCTCTCACACACGGTCACATGCACGTTCACACACACACTCACACACACTCTCAGACGCGCACGCACGTTCACACACACGTTCACACACACTCTCTCACACACACACGCTCTCACACACGCTCACACACTCTCACACACACTCTCACACACACACGCGCTCACACGCGCTCACACACACTCTCACACACACACACGCTCACACACGTTCACACACACACACACACACGTGCGCCGCGCGGCCGACCAGGATGGAGTTGCCTGGGGACAGAGAGGAGGAGAGAGAGATGAAGGGAGGGCGAGTGAGATACATTTATATTATGTGATTAAAGGGAAGGGGGCCGGGGGGGCGACGGGGGGCCGGGGGGGGCGACGGGGGGCCGGGTGGGGACGAGGGGCCCGGGGGGGCCGGTGACAGACGGACTGATGTAGCGGGACTCGAGTGGCGGCTCCATCCTCCCTAATTGACCCCGGTTAGGCCGCGCGCCCCCTTTCCCCGGCTCACAAAGAGCGCCTAATTGCTGCAGCTGATTGGCTCCTGATAGAATTACAGCTGTCAGTGAAGGTCGTTAGGCTCAGATTCATCTTCCATCTCTGGGACCAGCGAGGCCGGCGCTCCGTATTCCACACGTCGCCCTAACGAGCTCGCCGCCAGCCGGCTCGCTCTCGTCAGGGAGGAGCGCCGAGATAAAGCCGGGCTGCGCCGTGCGTGCGTGTGTGTGTGCATGTATGTGTGCATGTGTGTGTGTGTGTGTGTGTGTGTGTGGTGTCTGACTGTGATCTCGCTTACCTGGATCAATATTTGTGAGTGTGAACAACTTTCACTCGCCGGAAGGTGGACGGGAACATGCTTTAATCCGGGAGGTCGAGCGCTCCCTGCCCAGGGGGCGGTGCTCCCTCCCCAGGGGGGCGTGGCTCCCTGCCCAGGGGGCGGTGCTCCCTCCCCAGGGGGGGCGTGGCTCCCTCCCCGGGGGGCGTGGCTCCCTCAGGCGGCTGAGGCCTGTGGACACGCCCAGTTTGTCGCCGTTTCAGTGATCGTCATCCAATTTTGTTTTTATTATTTGTTTTTTCAAAATGATTTTTGGATGCCTGCGAGCTGCCGTCGCTCTTCCTGGGATCCGACATAGAAAATGATAAATACATAAAATCACACAAAAAACATGCAAAGTGAACATATAACATAGTGTATGTAACGCTATGATATGATACACACTCAAACATTTAAAACACACAGACAGAAGATGAAGATGAAGATGAAGATGAAGATGAAGATGAAGATGAAGACAAAGAGCCAGTCTGGATTTCTGAGCAGAAGAAAGAAAAAATGTTTCTCTGGAAAAAAAAAATCTTCTCTTAAAGAAGATCAATAAATCTCATTCACACGTATTTTGTTGGTGGTAAGTTAATTAATTTCAATTGTATTATTCATGAATTATATTAAATCAATTAATAATATATATATTTTATTATTACTCATTTTTTATTTCATTATTCAGTAGCAACACTATTATTTAATGGTGTTAAAAGCTTCGTTTAGATGAATTTTTTAATGGCCCATTTGATTTCTATTTTGGGTGTAATGATGTTTTTTTTTTTTTTTTAAATCCCGTATTCATGTGAGCGATGATCAGCATCAGCATCCGTGTCAGTCAGTGGGTAACCGTGACGACCTCCCGCGGCGACGCCCCGTCGGCTGAGCGTGGGCCTCGGTCTCCCGCCGCCGCGCCTGCGCGTGCTCGTCGGCTTACGTCCGTCCGCCGGTCGAGTCATTGCCGAATGTTTGTGGCCGCCATCTTTGACCGCGGCGACCTCCTCGGCTCGCGGCGTCGCCCGGAGACGAGCGAAGCCGATAAACAGGACGTCTGGAAAACTCGCCGATCCCTCGCTGAGAGAGAGCGAGCGGGCGAGCGAGAAATACATTGTATGATGGATTTAGTTCTGAGAGGCGGAACATCAATGATGTCCGCTGTCTCCGCCGCGTCCGCTCGCCGGCGATTTTCAGGATTTACTGTGTGAAAATCTCACAGTAAAAGAGAGGAGGAGGGAGAGAGGGAGGGGGGGAGGAAGAGAGGGTGCGAGGGAGGGAGGGAGGGAGGGAGGGAGGGAGGGAGGGAGCGAGGGGGGGCGGGCCAGGCCTGCAGGGCGGCGGCGTCGGTCATCAGTGTGGCGGCAGCGGCACAAACACATTTTCACGCTCTTGCGGAGGCGGTGACAGGTTTCACTCCTGCAGCCGCTTCAGGCGAGCAGGTCAGCGATGGTCCAGCAGCTCAGGTCGTCACGGCGACAGTGACCAGCACCAGAAAGCGAGCGATGATGTCTGTTTGTGTGTGAAACGTTTCCCACGAGGCCGTTCACCGCTGACGGTGACCAGCTGCGTGAGAGTCGTGGACATGCCAGCGCACCGGCGACTACACAGCTGTCACTTCCTGTCTGGCCGCTGCTCCGCCCACATCTCCTCCGCCCACATCTCCTCCGCCCACATCTGCTCCGCCCACATCTCCTCCGCGGGCCTTCCTCCAATCACAGACTCCGCCGGCACGCGAAGGCGCCGTCATGTCGGCAGCTTTCCACTGGCTCAAAAAGGCACATTTAAGAAAGCAGTTTAAGCAGGGCGGAGCTAACAGACGTGTATGAACTACATATTGTGAGCGCCGTCTCCCCCTGGTGGCTGACTGCAGGACAGCTGATAAGCCCCGCCTCCTCACGTTAGTGGGTGGGACTTTGGACAAACTAAAATATCAACTTCAAAATGACTTTTCCTCTCAGCAGTGGTTCTCTGTCATTTCAATCAGTTTTTATCACGCTGATGTTTGTTCAAGTGTTCATTTTTTAATAATTTGGGGGGCGTGGCCTCATGACTGACAGCTGCTCGGAGTGACATCCAGGAAGTGGTGGAGGCGTTTACAGACGTGTGTTTAGGAATCCTACATGAGAGAGTGGAGAGGACGCGGAACACTGACTTTCTATCACTGTTATTGGCTGGGTAAATTGTAAAAGAAAAAATTTTAGTAAACTGGTCACTGATAATTGAGGTGGGCGGGGCTTATATACAGCTGCTTCCTGATTGCTTCTGAGCAGACTCCGAATGACATCACCAGCACAAGATGGAGTAAGTGGATGCACACACACGCACACGCACACATACACACACGCACACACGCACACACACACACACGCACACACGCACACACACACACACACACACACACACACACACACACACAATCAAATCAATCAAATGCCGCACAAAATCATCCATCTTGTTATTTAAGGCTGAAAACACGGACGGAAGCCGGCGGCTGATTGGACCAATCACCGACTCTCCGCAGAAAGAAAAATATGGTTTTCTTCTTCACGTTTGTTTTCTGCAATAAGAGAGATTTTAAAGTTTTACAAATATTTAAAACTTGATCTGTGAGAGGTTATTGATTCTCTTTTTCCGGACGTTTTCACTGCTGCTGTCGACCGCCGGAGAGAAGATGGCTGCTCCTGCTCGCCGCTCTTCAGCACATTAGCGGCCTGCAGCCGTCCATTAGTGCTCTCTGTCACGTTTGAGAGCCGGAGGTGGGAGTAGCACATTAGCTGAAAGCTAACACCAATCATATGGATGTGCAGAATTTAACCCCTGACCCCCGTTAGCCCGCCCACGCCGCCCGCCGCCGCCCGCCGCCGCCCGCCGCCGCCCACCGCCGCCCCGGGAGGGAATCTGAGCGAATGCGTGAGGGGAGGAAGCGTCGCTGCGAGCGGATTTGTGCTGTTGGCTAATATTAGCATAACCTAACACGCGTGTTGATGGAGGCTAAACTTCCGGGGGAGGACGGGTTCCGTGTTCACAGCACAAACAAAGGCAGCTGCCGCCGAGCAGCCCGCGGGGGGAGGGGCGGGGTCGGGGAGGGGGCGCCACGGTTATCAGGCAATCTGTCGCCGCCGTTTCCTTCCAGTTGAATTCAGCGTGGAGACGCAGCAGTTTGAACAATCGCATTGAAATATTTATTTTTCTCTTATTTCAGCCAAAAAGCGTTTCCTGCCGGGGCTCCGCCTCCTGTTTTCCCTCGCTGCTTAATTGCACGAAACTCCTCGGTGCTTTGAGCTACACGGCCGCCGCCGCCGCCGCCGCCACACTCCCGCCGCGCTCGTCCCGTAAATATTCGATGAGGATTTAAGTACCAGTTGTTGTTCTTTTGCCCATTAACTATTCATGTTCTCTAAGTGAGGAGCATCATGGGAGCCGAGTGTGACGGCGGCGCCGCCGTCTCAGCTGCCGCTTCGCTCGGCTTTGAGACGTCCATGAAAACATTCGGCTGACTCGTCCTCGGGAACGCCGCTCTGATTCTGGAGGATAGTCGCTGGAACGTTTCCCACCGCCGAAACAATATCAAACACAAAGGCGGGTCAAAGGTCATTGGTGGTGAGCTCAGCGGGAAGGAAATGATGTGTTTCAAGATGGTGGACGAGAGGGTTCCGCCATTAAAGGGAGGACACTTTAGGAGTGTGCCAAACACACTGGATCCTAGATTTCCCATAATGCACCTCAGCGGTACAGGTAAAGAGGTACGGTGAGTTTGGCATTTGGTATGTAAAAGGTCAAAGGTCAGCTTTTCTGAGCTCCGTCCAATTCTGGTGAATATTACAGGAACATCTGAAAGGAATTTCAAATGTCAATGAAGTGGTGAGAGTTTGGTGGTCAAAGGTCAAAGGCCACTGTGACATAAGCAAGCGTGTACCTGGCCGTAAGTCAAATGCTGATGATGTCATCATTTTAACGTCTAACAGGATGAAATGATCGAGTGGGGACACTTTTCGACCCTTAATACATTTACTATAATTCATTCAAAGTCTCACTGCAGAGATGATGGGCGGAGCTGGATGTTAGCTGCGTTCTGATTGGCTGCTGGAGCGAAACGAGCACGGGATGGTTACAGCGACATTTAGTCGTTAGTTATATTTTGTAATCAAAGGCCCAAAAAGTCACTGCCTCCTTGTGTCAGATGAGAGAGTTTTAACATCATTTACAGTGTGAAACGAAACCACACGCACACGCGCTCACACACACACACAGGCTCACACACACCTGTGCACACACACACACACACACACACACACGCATGCAAACACACGAGCGAGCCTGCGAGAGTCTTCATAAGTCAGAGTGGAGGCTGAACAGGCAGCGCATGAATACCAAATGCGGCTTAATTGATGGCCTAATTTATGCAATAACCAGTAATTTTTAATTACAGTTATTTATTGTCCAAATGTTTACGGACGCCGCTGATTCATGGCGCCGCGGTGAGTCACGGGTCGCGCTCGGCGGCCCCCGTTCATAACGCTGACAGCAGAATTACCACGGCGCCACTTCATCACCGCCGCTCAGGCTCAACGGCGGCGGCGGCGAGGACGCAGGCCACAGAGCACCGTTCTCCCTTCAGCACGGGTTCTAGGAGGTTCCAGCGAGAAGAGACCAAGAACTCTTCTGGAGGCTCCGTCACCATGGTGACGCCACAATCAAGAGGGAGGGGACGAGCGTCTCACGTGGACGGATGGAAACGGGAGGTGAGCGGCCTCCTCTGGCGCCGCGTTCTGCTGGCCGCCGCCCACGACGCAGGAGCAGCCAATCAGAGAGGTGATGCGTCACCTGCAGTCATCACAGGTGATTTGATTATATTTTGCTTAATAATTCACGCTTTAGTTTATATGTATTTCATATTAATGATAATTACAGCAGCAACAATAAACAATACTACATCTAATGATACTTGACAAATACAAATACTACTACTTCTTTCTAGTGATAATATGTTGTACTCCAATGATAAAAAAAACAAAACATCATATTCTTGTAGTGTGAAATAAACGAAATTTCAAAATAAAAGCCTGCCTCTAATCAAGCCTGCGGTGAATCTGCGTCGTTACTCCGCGAGGTCGCCAGCGGCCGCAAACTCGCGCCGGTTCCGTGTCGCTGATGTTTACTTCAGCCCGGCTCACAGGCAAAGGATGCTGGGTAACAAGCGCCTGCTGTCACCGCATGTTGCCGAGCGCTGTAAATGCACAACTCGTGTAGGGGCATTAAACATGTAGCGACGCTGCGCAGGACGGGAGATTGACTTGACGTGACAGGACTTGTCTTAATCCCGGCGGGATTGGAGGGTAATGAGATGCGTTTCTCGGAGGCAGCGGGAAGGAGAACAGGAAAAAAAAGACGCAGCGAGATTCCCACCGGAGGCTGCCGCCGCCGCCGCCGCCGCTGCCATCTTTGTTGTGCATGCTTGAAGCGCAGCATTGAGAGAAAAGGAAAAGAAAAACCCTGGAGAGGCCCTGCAGACTCTGGTGACCTCTGACCTCCCTCTCTGGAGTTCGGCAGCAGCTGCCACTTCCGATTTGAAGCCTCCCTTCTCGCTCCCGCTCCCAGAATGCTCCTGTGCATGCAGATGCTGCAGCTGATGGGCGCCGGCGAGCCCCCGGACGCCAGCAGCTGCGGCGTCCCAGCATCTTTGATCGGATGTTCGCTCCCCTTCATGAGCCGCTGGAGTGCCGTCATCATCTCCTCGGTGGTTCCGTCACATGCTGCTTATAACTTTTCAAAATCAAATGAGAAAAATCTGTAGAGACAAAAACAACCCAGAACCGAGTCAGAACCGAAGCATTCAGCATCCGAATGGACCCAAGTCGCTTTTGCAGCTTCGCTCTGAAGCTGTTAAAGTTAGCAGAGAAGGTTTCTGCTCCTGGTTCATGGAGGCCTCGGAGCGCCGAGAGCATCGTAGATATGAATGGATACGTTTTAGTTTTCCACCTTCTAATAACACCTGGAGAACGTCGACCCTGGAGCTCACCATCAAGCCATACGTCACTGTTTCCAGGGCGACAGAATATTTCAATATTTCGGTCAGGATATTTGAGCTGCAGTGATTCACTAGAATCTATGAATACGTTGTGGAACCATTAGAACAAAAGAAAGAATAAAATCTGAATGGAATCTTTTGGATTTTATTTGAAATACAACACCAACGAAGAAGCTCTGGTGACCAAAACAGATGCTGGTCAGCCATTGACGAGCATCTGTGCTAAGGATCATTGAAAAATATTGAACGAAGACGTTCAATAGTGGATCAGTGAGGATGGATTTATTGTCCCCAGAGAGACACCGTAGTCGCAGCTGAAGAGGAACCTGTAAATCACCAGAAGAAGAAGAACTGCAAACATGGATGTTATGTAGAGTAAATATAATGTCCACTGCCTTTCGTATCGTTGGCTTCAACGTTTGTCTGCACAGTCGCGGCTGACACCACCAATCAGACTGTTTTTGAATATTAAAGGGGCGGGGCTAGTGAGGCCTCACGCCGACGTCACGGCGTGTGGATGTCATGCCGAGTCTCTGCGGGGACGCTGCGCTTTTTTTTTCAATCATATTTCTGTGTTTCACTGTTTCTCCCTCCTGGCTGCGTTCCGCTGGTCGTTAGCCACCCTCGGCTCCGCTGATTGGCCTCTTTCGCAAAAAGGCCTGGCGGCGGCGCGGCCCGCCTCGCTCAATGCGGCGCCACGCTGCGACCGAGCATCTTTGGCTTGTGATCGCCGGCGCCAGTTTGACTGTGAACCAAGTCGGTTTTAAATGAAAGCGGCGGCGAGGAGGAGAGTCGCGAGGGAGGAGGAGGCGGCGAGAGGACCCGCCCGGGGACGGCGGCTGTTGGCGGGAAGATCTGGCCGCCGTTTTGAGCGCCGGGAAGCTCGCGGACGGAAGCTCCTCGTCCGCTTGGACGTAATTTGGGTGATCTGATGGATGTCGAACGTTTGATGAGTGAAGAGACACAGCACTCTGCTTAATAAAAGAGGAGGGTCTGCGAGCACGTGTGTGTGCGCGCGCGCGTGTGTGTGTCTGTGCGTGTGTGTGTGTGTCTGTGCGTGTGTGTGTGTTTCCCTTCTGTTCTCCTCAGAGGACCGACGACACCAATTAACTCCCAAACTGTTGTAATCATGGGACCTGTAAGATCCCACGCAAATTGAATTAAAGTGTCTCTAAGCGTTTGCCAGGCTGGCTCCTCCTCACAGAGCGGCGAGCACCTGTGACTCCGCCTGTGACTCGGCGGCGGCGGCGAGCGCCTGTGACCCCGCCTGCGGCTCAATAACGACCACACAACCAATGAGAGGAGGGAAAAAAAGATCATGTGCCGTTTTTTTTTCTAATTAAATAATGAATGACAGTTTAAAGGGAAGCTGACGGTGGTGACAGGAAGAGCCAAACGGCGGCGCAGGAAGTGGGCGTGTCCATTTCGGGCTTCAGTTAAATCCTAAAGAAAAGAACCTGCGCACATCTGATCTGGAAATAATCTCAATTTTTATACTCAAATGCTTCGCTGTCCTATCGCCGCCCCCTGCTGTTGCTTTCATGAAATGAAATGCCGCCCTCCTTCCCTTCAGCCAATGAGATGCAGCGCGCTTCACACATGTCTGCTAGCTCCGCCCTGCCTAAACTGCTCTCTGATCTACGGATTTTGGCGCCGGTGAAAAGCCGACGTGACGGCCGGCGCCTGGGGTGGCGTGGGCGGAGTCCGTGATTGGAGGAGAGGCGGGTCAGTCACGGTGGGCGGAGAACGGTCAGAAAGGAAGTGACTTCGTGACCCTCCACTTCCTGGAAACGCAGCTGCTGCACATCAGCGGTGAACAGCCTTCTGGGAAACAGACGCCGCAACGTGGTGGAGCTGAAGGAGGAAACGTGTTTGTACTGCAGGCGGCCAGCAGGGGGAGATGGAAGCTGAAGGACCATCAGTTTAATGAAAAATAAACAACTGAACAAAACAAAAAACTTAGACAGTTTGGTCTAAGCCCCGCCCCTTATATCTTTATGTGAAGGAGATAAGGGCGGGGCACCACCACCATCAGTGTGTGAACGTGTGTGTGTGTGTGTGTGTCAGTGGGAAGAGGAGCGGGAATGCACACACACACACACACACACACACACACAGCAGGGCACCAATTTCAATCTGGCATCTGATGGTGTCACAACAGACAAAAAGCAGCATTTCTCCCGTTTAGGCGATGAAAACCTTCGCTAATGAAACGACCGTTTGTAGACAAACGTGTCCAGTAAGCAGCGCCGCCATCGCCGCCGCCGCCGCCATTATGTCCGGAGTTCATCGCACACGTCATCTCGTGTTTCTCAGTAACTCAGAGGAATAAAGGCCTAATGGTCCTGATGAGGATGGACTCGCTAATTTGCTAATGGCTCCTTCTTCCTGTGGGCCATTAGATAAGCAGCGGCAGCCCGCGGCGGCCGGCGGCGCTCTGCGGCGGCGTGATGTAAACCCCGCCGATCACTATCAGCCCGCTAATGGCCTCTGAAAAGAGGAAAACACACTCGGTCACATTTACTCTCAATGAGAGAGGCGGCGGCGTGGAACGCCAACCTGAGCGGACCTGCCATTCGTTCCGCCGCGTCGCAGCGCTTTGATTCGGCGTTCGATACGGCCGCGGTTATTGTGCCACGCGGCGTTTTCCCAGACGTGTGTCGGGCAATCGGCTTTAATCACCAAGTCAGGAAGACGCATTGATTCAGATGAGCCATCTTTAATCACGTTACAAAGACGAGCCGCTAACAGGACGGCGCGGCGGCGAGAGCTCGGGCTGGACCCGTGATCCTCATCAGAGACGCCATTTTACATTTCACCTGCCACATGAGACTTTTCTGTCAGACTCAGACACAAATCATTATCATTGATTGCCAAGAAGTTCCCAAGATTACCCATCAGGCATTGCTGAATGTTTCTGTATCGTAAAGTTTGAGGTCGACAGAACGTGAAGGAAACACTCACAGCAGAAGAAGAAACCGTCACACGTAATGTTAGGCTAACCACTTAGCATGAGCTAGCATGCTAAAGAAAGCATCAGCTAACATGCTAAAGCAAGCACTGATGAATGTGTGAATGAACGCATTAGCTATTACGCTAATGAGAGCACTAGCCAACATGTTAATTTAACACTGGCTAATGTGCTAATGCTAGTATTTGCAAGCACTTTTAGTTCATGTATGGAAGACTTTTTCTGTCACGGCAGCATGATGCTAGCAAGCTAACGCGTGGAGGCGGTGATGTCTGCACCGGTGAGGTGACAGGAAGTTTGGATTGGTGGATTTTCCCTCCGCAAAACTCCACAATGTGACAGTTTTTCCAGAGCGAAGCGTCCAAGCGGCGATTTCTGACATCGACGACGTGTGAACGAGCACAAACGTCAGAAAACCAGCAGCAGCGATCAAAGGTCAGCGTTTACGCTGAGGACACGTGCCTGTTAGCATTTAGCTTAAAAATCCAGTTGATTTCTGCAGTTTCAACCCGAAGATAAACACATTTGACAGTAGCACAGTTTTAAATCATGATTTTTTTCTTTACATCTGACGGTGTCAGTTTTTCACCTCGCGGTTTTACGCGCTTGAAGGTCCCCGCCGGCCGTCTCTCATCCCGGCAGTTTCTCAGTGTTTCACGGCGACGCGATGGTGAAGCAGAAAAAGCCTAATTAGATCTAAATTAGCGTCACTTTCTTGACTCAACATTATGGATGGAGGATGAGGGACTAATTACGCCGCTATTAAAGCAGAGAGAGGTTAATGACGGGGGCGGTTTGTCGCCAAACAGAGCGAGCGCGGAGGGACACGATGGCCGCCGCCGCTCATCACGCCGCAGCGCCGCGGCGCCGCTCACTTTCTGCTGAGTTAAGCAGTTGTGAGAATTTGCAGCCGGCCTCCATGATCGTGATCAACGCTCGCTTTATGTGCGGTAAACAAACAATAACTCAGGCTTCCAGGCAGACGACGGCTCCGTCGATTAAAGCGGAACTGCAGCAGGGCGGGGGAGGGGCATTAATGGCTGAGACGTCCGCTCACTGGGCGACAAACACCCACGTGACGGCGGTGAGGCGTTCACGGACCTCACGAAACACTGGCCACTCCGATGGTTCAGCAGTCTTACGTTTGTCCTGAGGATCAGAAGCAGAAGCAGAATCAGTCGTAGCGCAACGAAAGACTGAGATTAGTAATCGGAGGTCAAAAGTCAAGGCGGCCAAGTACTTTAATCGGCAACACAAAAATGATGACACACAAAAATGCATAAAATGATTTTTCGTAAACATTTCGCAGTCAAAAGGTCAAAGTTCAACTGCACTTTGACCTGCATCCGGAGGGATTTGACACATAAGACAACTTTGGCTGAAGGGCGAAAGTTTTGTTGGTCCAACAAATTTGGCGAGGTCAAGGTCAAGGGTCAAGGGCGCCGTGAAACGGCAGCGCTTCGGCAGAACTCTGAGAAAGTTCTTTTCGATGAACATCTGGTGGGATTTTAGATTCATGCAGTCAAGACAGACCATCACACTCACGTCTGAGGCCCGGAAACGGCGGCGAGTGAGACCTCGCTGGCGAAAGGCGCCTGTGGGCGTGGCATCCCTCAGACACGCCCCCAGCAGGGAGGAGCTACGGCTGTGGCACTCGGACGTTCTCCCTCAGGAGACACCAAGCATCAGCAACCAATCAAACCAGAGACAAAGGCGTCGCCGCCGTCTGACTCACACACAGTGTTTTCACCGAGTGCATATACTGTATATTTATATATATGTGTATATATATATATATATATATATATATACACATACAGTATGTCTACATATATAATGAAATAATATGGCTCCCCTTAATTAACTCCAGCAGCTCCCGTATGCTTTCGACAGAATAAAGTAGTTCTTTCCAGATTTCATCAACTAATTTGACGTTTTATTCTGAAAGTCTGCACAAGCTGTCAGACAAAAACAGCCCAGAAAGAAAAGCACAGACAGGAAGTCCGCTTCAACCAGAACCGGCGCTTCAACCAGAACCGGCGCTTCCACTTCCAGATATTTTTTATTGCAGGTAAGAACGTATGGCTCCGTGTGGAGCGGCGTCGGCGAGCGTGACCTTGAGCTACAATAATGAGAGTTAGCCGGTGGCGTGCGCCGCCGCCGCCGCCGCTCGCTCGCCCTCCGAGCCGGCATACGCTAACGACGCAGTTGATTTGTCGCCCGGTCTTGGCAACGTTGTAAGGTGACGGCGAGGCACGGGCCCCGTGTGCGCGGCGGCGGCGGCGGTGGCGGCTGGACCGCCGGTGATAATTAGTCTCTGTAGCGACGCGGCTCTGACTGGGCGCACATGTTCCAGCTGTCACAGGTGTATTCTGGGAGATGCGGTTCGGTGACAGCCGTGACAGCGCCATCTGGACCTGTCTGTATCGCTGGGAGCCGCCGACTCGGCGCTGACAAGCAGCAAGTGGCGCCCGGCGAGATGAGCGTGGATGTGCGCGCTTTAGTCCACTGCTTATGTGTGTGCGCCAGTGTGAGCGTGTGTGTGTGTGTGTGTGTGTGTGTGAGAGTGTGTGTGTCTAAATATTCAGGATACCAGCAGGAGTGCATGTTGCATGGAGGGTGAGCAAATGAGTGTGTGTACATGAATGTGTGTGTGTGTGTGTGTGTGATTCATTGTGGGGGTTTCAGCTGTGGATTCATGTAGCATAAATGTGTGTGTGTGTGTGTGTGTGTGTGTGTGTGTCTGGGGGGGGGCGTTTGTGTGTGTGTGTGTGTGTGAGGGCGTGGGTGGGT
>CAAKHG010004281.1:2263-14774 GCA_901007715.1 Dactylopterus volitans
GATGAAAAAAAGCAAGACAACATGAGCATTGATAGGCCTTATTAGCAGCAGCACTTCCAATCACCATTACATGCTGCTCTTGTGTTTCTTCATCCAGTCACTTTGAAATAAGCAGAGAGAGGCCAGTGGAGATATGGACTGGGTTCACAGAGTACACACACTACCAATCTGTCGAGTCAACAGCTGGCAGCTCGCCTGTGTGTGTGAATGTGTGCTTGGGTCTATGTGTCTATGTGTATACAGTATATGGGCTGTTTCCTCATCAGTTAATCTCTGCACTATTGAATGTGACACTACTTGATGGTGAGAGGAGCCTGGTGCTCTCGAATGGTATGTTGTTATGACAGTTCTCAGCCTCTACTCCACTCTGGGCTATCCATTCCCTCTTCCCCACTTCAATTCATTTTATTCTCTCCAGTCTCCTTTAACACATCTTCCATTCTATCTCACAGAGTGAATCTGTGAGATGACAGAACACACAGCTCAAGAGACAATATTCTGAAAGGATATAAGCCTCAGGCATTACAAGGGAAATGAGCCAGACTGAGTGATGAGTTGAATACCCAAGATGAGAAAAACATAGGGTCCAAGACCCGCAGTACTCTCTTTCTCATATGTTATGAAATGGGCAATGTGAGGAAAACTGAATGAAACTTACTGTATAACGTTCTGTAAAAGGGCTCAGGAAATGAGAATAAGTCCCATCAAACAACCCACAAGCGTCATATTTTATCAAAACCTTTATTCCAGGCGTAATGTTATTTCATCCACAGTAGATCACACCCTCAACTAAAATCACATTAATATTTGCCAAGTTTCCAACAGCAAATCAGCCATTCTACCTGCAGTTCTGGCATGCCGCAGTTGCTGCCTGGCATACAAAATGTGTAAGGGAGTGCCATGTTCAGAATGAAAGGGTAAAGGGAGATTTTCCTGAAATGTTAGATGTGGGTTTGGCTGATTTATCCTGTCTCTGTTAATAGGTTTTACAGCAAGGCCATTAAGGCTGGCCTGGCGGCTGCACATGCCCATAGAGGCTTGTGATTGCATGCACATGGCAAAGCGTTGCCATGCTTATTTTTTCCATGTTGCCAGCATTCCAAAATCTGAGCCATTGCTGCAAAGGGCTCTGGCAGGTAAAAGGAAGTGACAATGTCATGGTTAACGCCCGGAAATAGCAATAAAATGATGGTGGTGAAGAGTATCACTTTTCCCAAAAAAAGCCATTGGAGTTGATAAGAAATAAGTGATCTCTGATTAGGGGAAATTTTGGTTGTACTGATGACGAAAACATCACATTTGGCTTGCAACCAAAGCTGTTTTGGAGTTTTATGACAGATGTCTACTGTCATGAATCTGAAGAAAAAAAGGTCTTTTAATTTAAAGAAAAAAATTCCATGGATCATATGCTCAAATTAGATATCACACAAATGGGCTTTCACAAAAGGCTTAACCTCAATGAAATCATCCTCCTACAGATGGAAAATCAGATGGGACCTAACTGAATGAAATCACTGGGTGAGTGTCTCATATAATCACAATGACGTTGGTGTGCAAGCTGTACTTTGTGTGGAACATCCTGACCTTCTCACACTCTCAGATTCCAAACAGGACTAACATTTGTCATAATGGTAGGAGATTCATGTGTTTTAGCAGTAAATATCAAAGAGTGTCCATTTGCTTATGAACCACAATCTGCTGAAAAATCCCCTATCTTATTAATATCTAAGCCCCAACTTGAGAGGGACTTTATACTTCTATCTAAAGTGGAAAAGGAACAACAGTCCAGACACTTGTTTGTCCATCTTCTGGGCAGGCAATCTTGAAAACCGACATGTATCCAAACTATAAAACCACCTCATGGATTTCTCACGTCCCCAATACTACCCTGCCTGAGAAGATGTTGGCATGGAACTGTGAAAAACAAACTAACAGCACTTACAAAAACATTCAGGGAAGATTGATGACCGATGCCATCCAGAGCCACAAGAGGACCACAGTGTTCACCTCCACAGTCTGTCAGTGGTGAAGTGAATTTTCCCTTCCAAGTTAGTCTAACACACAAATTACTCCGCAAAAATCAGCCAAAAAGAAAAAGAGAAAGACCATGAGACAGAGAAGGAGATAAAAACAAGTGCAGCGTAGTACTTAACACAGACATCTTTGGCTTAATTTTCACAGTGTCTAAATGTTGAAGTAGGAGGCATCATAAGGGGATGCTGCAGAAAAGGGAGATGCCTGCTCATTTCACCCTGTTCCCTTTAATTCTCCAATGAGAATTCCTGCCTGTCTGAATCACTACACTGTGATAAGAGAAATGCTTCACTGTCTGCAGTTGAAAGAGAGTGGTACCTGCAATTTGGTGAGGTCTCTATCATGTCATAAAGGAAAAATGAATGAGCAATTGAATTAATGGTCCCCTTTTCAGAAATTATCAGAACACATACCTTAGCATACTCCGCACCATGTTTCTCCTTGTAACCGTTCCGACAGACAGTGTAATTATAGAAGCGGGAATTTTTTACCAATCCAACCCATTCGCGCCACCCAGGTGGGATGTAGCTGCCATTGTACTCATTGAGGTACTTGCCAAAGAAGGCTGCAGAAGAAAAGAGAGAAGGCAACCAAATTGAGTTTATTCTGATATAAAGCTAGTCCTGGCTCAACACTGTTTTCTTTTTGTGCACATTCATGTTCCTGCAAAATTCTTAAATTTGTGAGCCTGTGAGTTTTTAAAGTGTGACATGCAAATACTTTTGCTTGTGTCTTTTTTTCCCTCTGGCTTCACAGCCCAGCATTCTCGGATAGGCTGGGCAGGGAGCCAGCCTGTCCAGGAGAAGGCTAATTGCACACTAACGCATCTGCTCGAAAAACCGCAGGCCATGCTGCAGCCCACAGGACCCTACAGTGCTGCCCAGTCCAACGCCTGCCTATCACTCACATAGTCACTGTCTGATGAGGCACGACAGCAACCTGGCACGGTCACCATGTTTGCATTTCTCACAGTAGACAGCCTGGCAGGGCAGTGGAGTCTAGCTTGCTGTAAAAATCTGCATTGACGAGCACAAGTGAATATACTTGTGCTGAGTACAGCTGAGTGTCAGTATCTTGCTCAAAAGCAAAATGATATTCTTCTGAGGTAACCTGAGAAGTGTCTGTAGCTGGGGTACATTGAGGATGTGTTGGTAGACATACTGCCCCCTTACTGCTGATTATTGAATTTACATGTATTGACATGGGTGCACAGAATCTGTGTTTAACCAACCTGTCCTGTAGCCAGTGTTGTTGAGGTAGACAGCAAAAGAGCGTGGCTCGTGTTGAGCTTGCCAGGAAGGAGAGGAGCAGTTCTCATTGTTGGTGTAGGTGTTGTGGTTGTGGACGTACTTGCCCGTCAGCATGGAGGAGCGTGACGGGCAGCACATGGGTGTGGTGACAAAAGCATTGGTGAAAGTTGTGCCTCCATCTTCCATGATCTTACGAGTTTTATTCATTACCTGGAGGGAACCTGGAGAAAAGATATGGGGGTCAGTGATCCGAAATCTGAATTTTGTGACAGTCATTGTTGGTACTATAAATAAAGCTTGAACCATACAAAAAATGTTATTCCTTTGAGACAATGCATAGTCTCATTGAGAATTTGAGCTCTTTGTATGCCAAAATAATTAGAATTCACTGAGTTAATAGGCCAGATGGTCATTCTCCTTCTGCTTCTGGCCTCTAATTAATATTTCATGTGTGGAGGAAGACAACATAAATAGCCCAAAAGAAATATAGATTTATAAGAAAGCAATCTTTGTTTTTAGAAAAAAATACAAACATTACTACAAGAAACAGCAGAAAACATTACGAGAGGTTAACAAAGCCACAGATGGAAACCAGGAGGCGTGCCAACCTTACCCAACTCAACATCCTGGTCGTCAGTAATGATGAGAATGATGTTGGGCCGGATATTTCTGCGGTCTCTCTGGATGCGACCTCTCAGGCCCTGAGCCCTAGTAGTGGTGAAGGCCAAGCTACCTAGAGTCCAGTCCAGAGACAACAGGGCCAACAAAGCCAGCCAGTGCATCACCATGATGTCTGAGATGACAGGACACACGATGGATAGATTGGAGGATTACTGAAGATGAAGGAAGGTAGAACGAGATCCAGCCAGGCCACTCACTCACACCCGTGAGGCTCTCGCAGCCGTGGCCCACTGAAGGGAGACACAAGGAGAAAACACATGTGGACATTACAATGAGATAAAGATGGTTGGTAGGGGGCAAGGGGTTACTGAAGCATTTTTACCTCAAATAAACTGTGCTTCTGGTCTCAGATCATACTCAAACACAACAGTTTATCCATCGACAGAAAAAACAAAAAACAGATTGCAGTAACCCAACTAAAAAGTTAAACTGATCTCACCTCAGAAAGTTCCACAAGTCTCATTTTGTTTTGTCGTTTTCTCATCATATCCTTATGTGTCAGATAACACACATGAAAACTCCTCATCTCTGCTGGAGAGCTGTTGTTCAGCTAACTGTGCGGAGACCTTGCCATTGGCTGTCCACACTCAAACACCCACAAGCATTCTCTTGCGTCAGCCAATTACAAGCAGCCCACCACCTATCACTCAAAATTCACCCCCTGGTGATTCAGGCGTGACACACGGCTGACAGGGAGGATGAGACAACAGTAGGAGGTGAGATGGGGAGGGCTGCAGAGGGCAGGGAGAGCGTTCCGCTACATTAACCCCAATGCCACTGTCGCCAATCACAGATTACCACTGAGTTGGCCTCTTGATCGCTTATGGTTGGTCATACAAAGTCTACATATCCTCACCTTAAATGTCAGTTAATACTGTAAAATTGTTAAGGTGTCTCACCATCTTTATGCCACAAATCGAGACATCACACTTAGATTAAGCAACAGATCAATTTGAGAGAGATTCTTTAATCACTGATTACTTTCGACTCAGGGTAATATCAGTTCTATGTAGAAGTAAAAATTCACTTCAATAAAGAAACTTTCAGTAACAATATTACACAAGGAACTTTGGTGGGTGTGAGATGAACTATGATGCCGCAACAATGAGGACCCCATGACTGCCTTTGAAAAGGTGCCGAATGGACAGCAATCCCACTGTTCCCTACCCTGAGTTAATGGCCTGAAAACAATGGCAGGCCCATGAAATGACACCTGAGCCTGATCAAACCCCACTGGGTGGCTCCACCCACACCCTCATTTCCATAAAGACCAGAAACTGTAGGCAGAGAGTCTCGACTCAAAATACATTATTATGACTTCTAGCTCATAATTAAAGGCACTTTGGGCATTTTGTTGTCATTTTAAATAGGTGCAAATGCTAATTAATTTTGTCATCAGTTTACAATGTTGCACAAGGTTATGTGACTACATAATGAGGACTTAACGCCTTTCACTAACAGGATTTTTTAAGATACTGCATTTGAAAGCAGATGGACACTAAATAAATTGACATACGGCCTATTATAGCTGTTTTACCAAGCTACAGATCAGCCCTTTCATACTCAATATTTTCTCAAGCTAAAACATCCATACAAAAACACATGCCATAGCGCCATTTCACACTTAGGAAAGGCCTGCTTGAGCAAACAAAACCACCTATTCTCAACAAGGCGTCAAACAGATGGTCTGGCATCAGAGATTACCGTAGCAAATCATCTTCAACAATTCCAAGAATGGTACCATCCCATCAAGGATTTTAGGAAACAGGTGAGGAAATTCACGTTCTTTGCCTTGTTCAACATTGCTCATCTGCTTGTCCATGAGTTATATGATTAGCAGTGCATTAAACAGAGCTTTCAGAGCACTCTGCTCTGTTCTGTGTTCCAGACAAGCAGCATCCGGGGCCAGCCAGGCCAGTCATCGTGACAGCCCTGTGCAAACATTGGCGTCGTTTGGACAAACACCCACTAGTGCAGGGTGGCAGAGTGCATAGAACCTCACAGTGAATTACACAAAAACATTCACACACACCACAAACTACTGTAAATGCATGTGGTGGTATGCAATAATGCCATTAAAGATATTAAAAGTCTGTCTGGTGGTATGCAATAATGCCATTAAAGATATTAAAAGTCTGTCTGCAGCAAAAACAAATATTCCTGCAGTGAAGATAAAGTCCTCCTACACTGATGCGAAAGCTTCCCACAAAGACAAATGCAGGCAAAATTAAAGTCTGTATTTGTGATCAAGCTGTAATAGATTTGAAATCAAGTTTAAGTCAGTCAACCAGCTTGTGTAATGTTAGCACCCACTAACAATTTTACATGCTAATGGTTTCCAGCATTCACCTCTTCATGCGACTTGGAGAGTGAGGAAACAGACAAGAGGGCTCATTCTGGAATCTGATACAAACCTAGTGTTGTTGACGTGGTCAACTTAAGTGGTATCAATGACTACACTGTCTGAAACGACTGACATGACAGGGAAAATTACGTGCCACGCGTAGCCAGCAATGGGATGTGGGTTGAAATTCCGCATTTAAGATGACACAACTGTTGCCATGAACGAGAGCAGAGGCCTGTACTATGAAGCTGGATTTTCTCTTATCAAGGTAACTGAAGGGTTAACCCTGGGTTTTCTGTTGTATGACGCTGGTTCACGTCTTCCCAGGGTAGGTCACCATGGCATCCTACGCGGAACACATGGAATAACTGCAGTAACATGAATTTATGGAATGCATACCTACTCGTGGGCTGGACGAGTAATTGTCTGCTCCTCCGTTGTAACACAGGCTGCTCTGCAGGGTTTCTCCATGTTTACGACTTGTCAGACGCTGCAAACACCAACCCTTTTATGTGAGTGTGCACTGATTAAGGGTGGAATTACCCAGTTGATAACTAGCTCCGAAGTATCGCTTATCAGGCTTGCGAATGTCTGCGTAAGTCGACCAAGGTAACGCAGAGATAGGCCGGCTATTTTAATCCCGCTTTATAGTACAGGCCACAGGACTCCCCTTATCTTTTGGGTTACCCGTCATCCTAACTCACTTTCACCTGATCCACCTTCCTCCCTCGGTTTTCTTAAGCTCGCTTAACAGCAAAAATAATTCTTGAAATTCTACACCTGCCAATGGTGCACCTGAATAATTTCATAGCTGTAAATCTCAAAAACAACTGTCATCAAGGAAAAACACCACTGTTTACTGATGTTCATGTTTACATGAACTGCACAACTGCTGCACGTGATGATGAGTTAAATGCTAGAGTGTAGCAATGAGCTGCTGTTTATAGCTCGGAGACTAATGGATGATAGGTGACTGGGTGCCTTCGAGCTATTATACAGGTACCCTCCATATGGACAGTCCCTTGTCCATATGGAGGGTAAATGACAAAACTTTAGTCACAATTGCAATTCTAACTCTGCTTTTGAATTTCCTACAAGGCCAAGAGCTACAGAGTTGATTATTGAGTTTTATGGTCTATGCTGTTATGGTCACAATAATGGGATACACAAAGGATAAGCCAGTAGAGCCAAAAGTCTTTTCATTTCCTGTTAGAAAAAAAAAATTACTTATACCATTTTATGTCCAAATGATTTTAGAATAATATTAAAATATTGCTAGTTCTCTCTGTGTTGATATACAGCATCAAATAAATTCAATGCACAGAACCAACTCATTCGAAGAAACAACAAAGAAACAGCTGAAATATACATATAAAATTGTGGGGTTTTGAATATCTCTTCTTGCCACTGCTTCTTATTTCTCTTAAAAGAAGAGTTAAATAAGCATGTTGCAAATTTCCTGACCCTCTTGAGAGTCTTGGCGTGAAAAATGTTTCATGTCATTTTCATAAATTTAGAATTATATCGTCTAGCAAGATACATGTAGAATAGGCTTCTACACATCTGTGGTAAAGAGAAGAGTTCTTTATTCCTGAACAGAGTCAGAAGACTAGACAGTGCATTGTGTCCCGTTGTTCCTTTAAATGAGCTCTTGCTGCACTCATCATAACTGGAGGAGGAATATTGGGGGTTGAATAGGAGGATGGTAAAATGCCAGGCTGTTCAAAGGGAAGAAACAAAAAGGCCACTATGAAGATTTAAGGTGCACCAGATACATAAAAGATGTCCAATTTTCAGATTAATGAACATCAGCATTAGGGACTTTTAGCAAACCTCAGCACCCCACTCATCTTGACTTTCATGAGTTTTTATTTCACTTAAGGTGCACAAAACTTTCATTTGCTCACCCTTTGGCACACAATGCTTTACTCAGTTATTTAAAATGGCTACACGGAGAGCTTTGCTTAGTGCACAGAGTAAAGCTTAACATAATAGAATTGCTGCTTGTGTAACCATCCAGGGAAGCACTGTTTGGCTGGTTGGCAGTTGTGCCCTCCAGTTAGGGCCTCAAACCACACACCCTGCTGCACCCTGACCCTTCTCTGACCCGAGTGGTAATATGGCTTTGATGGTGGCTTGTTTAACCTAACCTCAGCAACCTGAGGCTACCCACACACAGGGGTTAAGAGGGGAAACTCTGAGGGAAAGAAAAAATGGATGAAGGGGGCTTGTTGCACAGGAATGAAGGCAACAAAAGTCTTGTAAAAGCTCTGTTGTGATTGGCCTGTATATTCATTTTGACATTAGCAAACGGGCTACATCTGGCCTAGGCTCTGTTCAGTCTGGAGTGGCAGTCTGTACATTTATCAGCTGTCAATGAAAAACTGCAGACTAAGACGACACATAAGCAAATTATTCTGTAAAACAAAAACAACACATTGATGGACGGCAATGGATCAATGTATCCCTTAAAGCAGCATATTTGTGCATTTACTAATGTGAGTCTGGCCAAAAGATCTTGTTCAAGTTAACGTTCAGAGGTTGGAGGTGAGGAGGTTCAAATTCTCAAAACAAGATGCAAGTCAAACCCAAACCAGATGCAGAGCCCCACTGAAATAAGTCAGTAATTCTTAAAGGGCCTTGCTATTAAGGACAATGGTCATTTCAAAGCACCCAAAGTCCCCTCTTTTTTTCTGTCGATTCCTTCTCTTGCTCCCTCTCTTGTTTGCCCAGTCCATCATCAAGGCAGCCATGTCACAGAGGCACAATGGCAAGGAGAGGGGATTTAAAGTCTGATGGCATAGTTTGAATTCTGTAGCATTTTCTGCAACTACAGGCTAAAACATATAGTAATGACCCTGTACAGGAATGAACGTATAAACGTCTTCCATGGGGCAATTGTTGATGCCAAGGTAAAAACATTCGAAGTTTCTTTGCAAAGAAAACCTGAAGAGATAACGACATTTAATTACAACTAGATCTTTTGGATTTTTGCTTCTGACCAGGGACATTTTTCACTGCACTCCGAATTCTCCATCTCTGAAGGGAAAAATGATTATGGCAAAGCCTTAGATTAATATTGAGGCTTGTCCAAATATTTCTGTAATCCAAGGGAATTTGGCTGGTCTGCTGCCATGAGGACTGACGAGGACCTTTTACACTGAGGGGCGCCTGTGTCAGGGTGTGCTGTGCCCACCAGGCCAAGGGCAGCACATTGTACCAATGTTACCCACACTGAGCACACTGAACGAGAGCTCTGTCCGAATGCACCAAGTTGGCTGTGGGTACACACTTGGAAAAGGCTCAGTCCTGAGTGTTTTCAAACTCTTAACTCTGCTGATTTGCGAGACCAAAATGTCAAAATTGTTGCAGGATATGGCAAAAAATTCCAATCATAAAACCAAGCCAGTAAGGAGAGGGCTCTTTGTTTCAACATGGCTACATCACTTTCAATATTGAAAGCCACATTTGAAATGTTCATGTCACAACTATAACAACTTCCGTTGTTTTACCTAAAAATGATTCATCACCTGGTATACAGTATAACTAGTATATGTGCAACTGATTTTGATGAGGAAAAATGGCCCCAATTCAGTGAAATTTGAACCAAGAGTGGTGTATTCAAGGCTATTAGTTAAACCCTCATGTTTTTTTCTGACCTGGCAAAAGACCCTTTGTAGTGTCAAGGCAGCCAGGCCACCCCATCAATATTATGGATGCACTTTAATGTATAATTAAATGAATCCCGGTCCAAAAGACTTCAAAGTGGAAATAGTTTGCAGGCCACCAGGTAGTCTGTTGGAAATTGTGATTTATTTAGCACTATAGAGGGAATTTCTTCTTCTTCTACTTCTTCTTCTCCTTATTTATTTATTTATTTATTTATTTATTTATTTATTTATTTATATGCAGACTGGTGCTCCTGTCCTGAAGGATGTGTGCTGCCAAGTGCTCATATCCTGAACCATGGACTGTATATCTTTTTAAGAAGAGCCTCATGCTAGTAACACTAACAAATGGGGCTTTGTGTTTACAAATGACCTTTATCTTAGGAGGTGATGAAAAGCTGAGTAGTTAACTTCCGCCCAAAATTTCATATGTAGGTGGACAAAATGTATTTTTAACACAAGAAGAATTGCATGAACGTTTATGATAATAATGTGAGAACCCCAGTGTTATTTTATGACTTGTCCTGATCTTTGAGACGATTTGCTTTCAAAGGCAGGTTCAATTCTTAAAGTGGAAAAACAGATTGAGGGAACTGTGAGGAAAAGGCCGATAGAGAGAGTGAGGGAGAAAGAGAAGAGCTCATCTGATTTACTGTGTGATATGAAAACATGGAATCACTATCAGGGGATCAGCAGCCACAGTTATATGATATGAGCCTAAAGCAAGCACTTTCTTGTTAAAAACATTCTCAACCATGAATGGAAACCATTAGTGATAGATGAAAAAAAATACAGCACATTCATAACTCTAAAGCCACTTTCTTGTCAAAACCATAAGAAACACTATCAGGCTGCAAAAGCTCCAAGGAAAGTCAAGTGAGAGGGAGTAGAACGTATTTCTCACTCATGGGTGGCTTCCTTGTCTCTTTGACACTTCAAATGTACCCCAGATAAATTATTCCTTTGACCACAAGAGAGAGCTATGGCAAATTGCTTCAATGGGTTTCCACTGAGGTAATTGTCAAGAATAAAGAGATTGACTTCTTTTCCATGAAATCAGCAGCGTGGTGGCACAGTGAGAGAGCAAGTGAGTGAGTGAGTGACTGAGAGAATGAGAGTGAGCAAATGTACCATCTAAAGGATTTTCTTTTTTTCTGTAAAAAAACAGCACATTAAATAGCCTTGTAATGTTCCTGACTGCCATCTTGAGAAGTGTGACTTGAATCCTCTTTTTTGTACAACATGGAAAAAAAATACCGTGTTTATGTATGACTAGCAATGTCTCATTAGGAAGGAATGGGCTTCACTCTGTGCCTTGGTTACCGATTGACAAGTGTAAAGAAGGCTGTGGTGAAGGGTCAATGTAAATCTACCACTGAGTGACTGATGCACCATTTTCCTACATAACGTGTTAGCTGGATTTATTTGAAAGGAAGAGCAACATCATACTATTGTACTTTGTTTAATTTTCTGTGTAGATCTGTATTTTGAATGAAGGCAGAATTCTGTCACTGTCAATACAACCACAAATAGAGATGACAGGATACAGGATAACATAGCATATCACTGTAAAAACAATGTAAAGAACAATCTCACTTAATGATACATTTAATAATTAGATTTATTATTTATATTTATTTATGAACTTTTATTTATGGAGGGTGACCTTATCATTTGTGTCTCAAATGATAAAACAATAAAACAAACCCCCCCACCTCCCCAAAAAAAAAAAATATATATATATATATATATAGTGGCAGCATATATATATATATATATATATATATATATATATATATATATATATATATATATATATATATATATATATATATATATATATATATATATATATATATACATACACACACACACACACATACATACATAGCCAAATCCACACATATATATATATATATATATTTTTTTTTTTCTTAATGCAATATCACAATATTCTTGGCCAGGATCCTGACATCTAATTTTCTTACCACCCTTTGCCTGCACGTCTGTGATTGCATCACATGTATGACATAATTAAACACAACTAACTTGCATTCAGGTTTAATACAACTTATTTAGTTATCTAAGTACAATCCAACTCCTTTCTGAGTGGCAATCAGAAAAACCAAACAAAAGTAGGTTCCTAAGAACTGATGGCAAACCCCAGTTAAGTGTAGCACTGCTGCTACACATGGTGCATGAAACATAACACCCCTAAAATGTGGAGCATGTGTAGGCATATTCTCTGGAAACCGTAGACAAACATAGACCATGAGAATCAGCCTGCGTGACCCTGGACACCATAAACAAACCTCTCCATGGCTGTGACACACCAACGTGATACCACTCATAAAAACAGATTTTCCCAAATGCACCTGTGCCTGTTCGGCATTCCCCTCTGTCCATGCCCATGGACATATATGTGTGTGTGTGCGTGCATATCATATACTCTGTGTGTGCCAGTCATTCAGTGAAACAGTCAGAGTTAAGAATCCATCAGACTTAAACACAGACAGACACGTAACCTGTAATTT
>CAAKHG010004305.1:3187-16801 GCA_901007715.1 Dactylopterus volitans
CTGCTTCAACCAATCAGAGTGCAGCCAGCAGCCCAAAATTATAGACCGGCGCTGACACACACACACACACACACACACACACGTTATGCAATCTGTTTTTAATGTAGCCAGACCACCTGGTTCGCATTGCACTTTCACACCCAGCTGGCCTGAGTATCTGCTTCTCTCCTGGTCTCCTAAGTGAGCACTTCATCCTAACCTTTGATCCGCTGGTAGGATGTCTGCTGTTGTTCCAGCTGCTATTGTGGCACCTAAGCATTAGCACATGACGCGCGCACACACACACACACCCACACACACACACAATAGCCAGTTCACTGCATGCTGATTTTTGATATATAGGTATGTAGACTCTACAAACATAGCCCTCTTAAAATGCCTGATTCCATCTTTAAAATGGGTAAGGTTTTATGGTACCTTTGGCCTACAAAAGGCTTCTGTTCTACAATAGCAACATTTCCCCCATGCCACATATGTTTTTTGTTAACATGGCCTTTTTCCCAAAAAAGCTCAACAAACACATGTGAAGTCCCAAACACTTCTTGCTGATTTACTGACAAAGAACAAATATTTCCCAACCATTGTTGAAACGCCGATTGCCTCTTTGTTTCAGATACTTATTCCCTTTTGTCAGTCGCTTAAGTTGTTTATGTCATCATTTATGTCCTTTTAACCTCTCCACTTCACTCATCTGCCCGACTAAGCCCAAGTTCCATGATAGCAGCTGTAGGTCACTGAAAGCAGACAGTGTACTACTTTGAGACAAGTGAAAAACAAAAAAAAATTATGGTTTTCACTGTTCATCTGGGAACTATAGAAACGCTGAAAATCAAAGATGTTACTGAAATTAGAAGTACCGCATATTTTAATCAAGGACAATAGATCACATGTCTTTCTGTTGCGTTGCAGCTTTGAATTTCTTCCCAGATTTTGCTAAATAATATGGCTGGTGGTAAAAGAACAATATTTCTCTCTTTCTACGCCTCTCCCTCCCTGCCAGCCGGCCTCGCTGCAGCGCCAAGACTCTGGACCACGAGGCATCAAGGGAATATTGAAGAAAAGCCGCTCCACCAGCATGGAATCAGACCACAGCGAAGGCTCGACACCCGAGTGCACCATGGCCCGACAAAGCAGTGTCACCCTCAGCCACCCTGAGAGCGAGGATGAGGACGAAGAGCAGGAGGAGTTTGAGGAAGAGGTCAACGGGGAAAGCGACGGGGAGGATGAGTCGTTGCTTGATGACATCACGGATGGAGGGAGCTTCAGCATCGACAGACAACAGCGGGGCGGCAGCAGCAGCAGCACTGGCAGCAGGGCAAGTTTGGAGGAGATGCAGAGTCCCTCACCTGATGATGAGAGCCTGGAGAAGACCTCTACAGTATCTGAGGATGTTGAGGACCTGGATAGTAGTTTGGATGGAAGCCTGGGTCCCCCTCTCAAACAGAGGTCATTAAAGCTGCACAAAGACAGCATGCATAATGATAGTCTTATTTTAACACCTAAGTATTTGTACAAAGTAAAAGGTATATAATGCATAAACATTACATTGTTAGATTGCAGTAGATGTCATAGTGCTGACCTTCATCTCTAGCAGTTTGATGCACATTAGCTGAAACAGACGTCAAAATTAAAACTAAACATTTTACAGGGAGTAACAAAAAAATGTGGAAAAGTCGAAGATTTTGCAAAACGTAGATTTTTCACTTTTCATAGGAAAGGTACAATCGGCATGCATTTTAATCAGCCTTATGACCTTTCCCAGACTTTCAGAGTTCAATAGCAAAGGAGATGAAAAGACGGATAGAAAGACACCCAGGACACCTGAGCTGATTCAGACACCACTGGCTGATCGCTTCAGCCAGCTCCAAGATGCTGAAAATGCCTGGAGGAAAAAGGTGAGTGTGTTTTTGGGGGGGGTTAAGATATTACTTGGTTGGTGGGGCTTTATCAAAAGGTCATTTAAGATGAACTCCAACTTTTTTTTTTTAAGAGTTTCAGTTTTTTTTTTTTTGAGCCAGAGAGGCTTCCCCTCACCCTTGTGTGCGGAGCGAGAAAGACTTGGCTGTGGACCCAACTCTTCCTCTGCTGAATCAGCTTATTTCCCTGAGGTGCTGCCAAAGGGCTGTGAGAGTAACGGGGCTCAGAGGTGCAACAGATTTGGGAGTAGTGATGCCAAAGATCCAGAGCTGAGCTGGAAAAGAGGCACACCCTCACCCTTGTAAAAATAAAATAAAACCTTAAACCATGACCAAACACCTGCAAAACCTTCCAAGCTAACGTCTACTTCCTTTGTTGGTTCTTCATACGCCCCTCTCCTTTTGTCTTTTCTTCTGAGTATAAAAATGAAGCAAGCTGTTGTATTGGTTACAGATTTTTACGTCTGAAAAATTCAAAAAAGTACAGTCGGGTTTCTACATGCTCTTGGTCTTTACATCATCGCACTAGTATAGCATGCTAATACAGCAGTAGGAAAACCCCTTGCACCTACCTCCAAAATTGAACATGAAAATACATTTTTAAAAATGTCATATTTGCACCTCATAAGCGTGCACAATCAGTCGGCTTTTTGAACAAATCTCGGGTCACCTAAATACAGAAGAATGATGTCATGAGTCATTCCTCGTGATAAATCAACATGAAGTCCATGTCCAAATGTATTGTATCTTCATTAATGGCACAGAAACTAAATCGTCAACACACACACACACACACACACACACACACACACACATAGGAAAAAGTGGCTAACTGGTGTCCAAAAGTGAATTTGTGAGTTTGGAACCTGTCGAGGATTCTGGTTTCCACCATAGAGCCCTACAAAATGTGAATCCGAGCTTTAGGTCATATTTGGTTTGGCCAAGTTGTTGAGCATTACCTCTGGAACTTACATGTGACTATTTTTACATAGCTACATTCTTCTCTTGCAAACAGGGCATTTGGTTTTCATGTTTGGGTATGTCAGTGTATCTCCTGCAGACAGAGCAGATGTTGTTGAGCTCTTGGTTGATGTGTGGGAGACGAGGGAATGTAAAAGTCATGATACACACCATGGTCATCTCCAACCAGCTCCAGATGTTTCCTGTTGCGCCCGCAAAACTGCTCCACACACCACCGTTGTGTTGTGAAATGAGGCCATGCTATATATTTATTTTAAATAGGGTCTGCCTTGATGGTTGTAAATCCTAAATTTTATTGACTGAATATTTCACAGTTGCTCGTTAATTGCTGCTTTGTTTAATCTAGATTTAATTTTGACATCATAGAAAGCTGCAAGTGTCTTTGCACGGCTATAAATTCACACAAGAAAATTTTAATGTGCAGTTTACTTTCAAATCCCCCTGGGATTTAGTAATTGCTTGGGTTTTTCATTCCAGCGATGACTCATCGACTGGACTGACTTCTCCCCAGAAGTCAAAACACCGACTGCGCAGCTCCCCCGCAGATACTTCACTCCATCTAGACTAGTGATTGATTGGAGATATTGTTTCTGGTGTAATGATTCCTGGAACTGTATCCGAGATAATCAACCAAAGATGAGCCGATACATTCGCAGTATATTCAGAGATTATTGAAACGAGCTGTTTAAACAGTCAATTTGAAGGAGTCCGAAGGAAAAGGGGTCAGGTTACAGCGTCGTTCATGGAAATGCTGCGCAAAGGAGGTATTAAATGTTTAAATCCACCAGACATTTTCCCTTGATTCCAAGCCAAATCGTTAAACCGGGTTCATGTGCTAATAAATCGGAATGATTCATCATCTTCTGTTTAAATGCTGTTTGCTCTCTCCCCATTTTCCTTTCCCCTACGTTTCCAACCCTCCTTAACTTTGCGCCATGCTTTAGACTGACCCTGGGTTCTTCCTTTCTCTACCTGCTGCAGTCTAATATTGCCATGCTATGCTCTCTCCTCATCTTCCCCTTCCCCTTCCTCCTTCCTACTTTCTCTCCTCCTTTTACCGTTACTGTATCTCCAGTTACCCCCTGCTCCCACCTCCAGACTCTACCCCTTTCTTTGACTTTGATACCTGCCTGTCAACCTTTCCCAGTATCTTCAGGTGAGTGTGTGTATATACGTGCTTACGTACTGCATGTCCGCATGATCTTTTATCACTTAATTGTTTTTATTTTCTGTCCCTTATTTCTCTGCCTGTGTTCTGGACAAGCTGTGTCTTACCACTGAGAAATCAGAGCTGTCAACACACATGCTGGTGCTACATGAATGCGGTTTGGCCGAGGCGCTGCTTGCGTTGTACAGTAAGGCAGCACTGAGAAAAATGGTTTCCTGTGGGGGGGCTTGAGGCCCAAGCCCTTTCCTCTCCTCTCTCTGGGGTCCTGTCAGGCCAAGGTATTTCCCCTCTCTGATTGACTCCAGAGATGTGCCTGCTAGCTGGAGGGGTCGTGTCACTCCGCAAGCGTGCGATTCTGCTCCATGTGATTTGTTAGATTCTGTCATTGGTGTCAGTGCACAAGTACTACGGTGCCAAGAAGCAGTAATGGACAAGCAGTCGGGGGTGGTGCTGTTTGAGTGTTAATAATTCATGAAGTATAATGAACAGGAGGACTTAATCCCATTGCACAAAGACAGGCTTATGTTAACTGAACTAAAGGTCTTGAGATTTCTAAAATGTACGGTGTGTGCAGAAACTAAACGGCTCAGCACCTGCTTTTTATTTCCCAACATGAAAATATTTCACTTTGACAATCCATCCTTGTGCGCTGTCACCACGTTATTGTGTTAGCGAGATTGTACATAGCACTCTGAGTCTCTGTCTCACATCATGCAGACATTTCACCGCGCAACGCAATGTGTTTGACGTTAGAGCTAAAAAGAATCACTTGAACCTAAGCACCCGAGCTCGTGCACGGTAAGAGATGTGAGGGAATGTATGTTTCGAGCTGAGGATTGTTCAAGGGAGACCAGCGTTTTTTTTCTCGTTAATTCACTACATAGTTGTTTTGCGTGTTACAGCATAGTTCACATTAAGTCAGGGCAAATAACGCACAGGGTTGATATTTAGCTTCAAGGAAGGCAAGTTCAAAGCTCCAGCTTTTTCTTTACCGGGTATTCCAACACGTCTTTCTTGGTGGACGGTTCAACAATGTGTATTTTGCTGGACGCAAAGATTTTTGTGAAGATTAAACTTCAGACCTCCCTGTAACAATAGAGTCTCTCCAGCCATTTGGTTATTTATCTTCTGCTTCTTGAAGCTACTGTCGTTTCAGATCTACAAACGCTTATATGTGCAACTATTTCTGATTTTTCCTGTGAGGTGTTACATTGACCGAGGAGGTTATGTTTGCACCCACGTCCATTTGTTTATTTTACGTGTGGGTTTTCACAAAAAACAGCCAGGCCTAATATCACCAAGCTCAGCGCACGGGCGCAGCGTTGGCCGCGGGAGGAACGCATTACATTTTGGAGCAGATCCATTAAACATAGTGGAAAACTGAATCATAAGACATCGGTCTCAGCGGAGGTCTGCACTCTACAGAGAGCGCTTTTAGTTTTTAATTTTGTTCCAGTTGATTGACAAATTCTTTAGGGTAATTGAGCAAATATATCCACACGGTGCATCACATTTGGTAATTAAAGGCAGCCTGCACAGTTTGTATTCCATTGTGGGGTTATGGAGCATTGTTATGTCACAACATGTAGTCAAGAAGTGCGCTGGTAGACATGGATGTAAACAACGCAGCTTTGTAAGCGTTTTCTGTAGAAGCAAATGCACATCTTGTAAGATGTCAAAGATATACTGGGTAATTTTAGTAAGTGACACTTACTAAGTAATTACATATGTGTAATGTTGGAATGAGAGTATTTTGCCACACTGACATCAGCCTGGCTGCAGTTCACCACTTAACCTAAACATCCTTTTCTCTTTATAGCTGCCAACATCTGCGAATGTTTAGCTTGGCCCTTCAGACCTTTCAATAAAGGTGATGCTCTGTGTTTCACCCGAGCACATTCATCCACAACGACGTTTCCCCCATAACTGCAACAAAACATTTGATATTCCGAATCCCAAACATGCCATTGCACAGCACATACAGTACAGACACGGGGATTGACATGAACGCACACAAGCACCGACTGGCCAGAACTCCTCTGTTGTTCAGCCAGTCTGCATTCCAGCTATGGTGTGCTCTCATGCTTGTGGTTGCTTTTGCTGTGTTTCTCCTGTGCTGGGATAAGGGCAGTTGTAGTGCAGAGATACCGAGAGGTCTTGAGTTTGCGAGAAACAGAAGTCACCACTCATGAACTTGGCAAATATTATCTCCACATTAGCAAGGGGATTATGGGTGGCAGCCAGTAAAATCCTGGTCGGGGTGATAAAACGCTTCAGATATTTAGAGCAGTAATATCATCAATTACTGCAACACAGAAAAATGAGGTCCACTGGGGCCAGTAAACCTCTGTTAATTCATTTTTAATGGTGGAGTTCAGGTGAAGAGTGGCAGTGGGAATAAATCACAGTGAAGAAATCTCTGCTTAATAGTGACGTGAACATTTCTCATGTTGTTGGGTTTTTTTCCTTTTTTTTATGATGACAAACTGCTATTGAGGTAGTTGGTTTTGGAAGATGCAGTACACACTCAGACGCTCACATGTAGAATATCACGGGGTCTTTTATTTTTATTTATTTATATATATTTTTTAGTTCCCTGTCAGATGAATTTCTGCCACCAGTAGACTTTAATATCCTGCTTACTCAATACTTCTTATTTGGTCTCCATTACCATTAGAAGGGTAAAGGGAAGCCAGACTACTTCATTCTGTAACAGGACGGCAACCATGCCAGCAGCTCAGTGATATTGTACTTGAAATGATGTAGTAATATCGGTTCTTCCTGACAGAAAAAGGAACATTTTTTGCAAATTAAGGTAACATAGTTGATGTTGAGATTTTGCACCAAAAGTCATGCCAATCCAACATTTCAGTCATAGTTGTTAGCTTTCTGGTGTTGTGGAAGAGGGAGAAGTAATGCCATTAAGTGCCATCTTCTAGGGGATCATGAATGTCAAAAACATCACGATAATCCAAACAATGGTTGTTGAAGTATTTTAGTGTAAACATTTAATCTCAACTTTGTATTTTTAACAAAAAAAATATACAGAAGTCCAATGTGGATGTTGGACCCAAGATGTCGCTGGCAGAGAGGATGAAGATCCTCAAGGACAAGGAGGAGCAGTGGAAGAACAAAGGCAAAGGAGCAGCCAATGACTCAGTGCAGTTCACTGTAGCTGGACGCATGGCCAAGAGAGGTAAAACTAACCTCCAACTTATTAACTGTAATTAATTTCTTTTGTAAATATTGAAGTTGTCCAGACTTGAATAGCTTGACGAATGATGCGTAGCTCTTGAAGCTGCGCCCTCATAATAATCCTGCCGTCGTGTTTCACCAGGTCTCGTGTCGGACACAGGCAAGGAAGAGTCCCCTCTCGCAGCTCTCAAGAAGACTAATGTCACGATTTTGAAACCACACGAAGGTATTAGACATCTCCCTCCAGCCTTATTCAATAACTCGGTCAACCATATATGTCAGTAATTAAGATTTTGTGAATATTTCAGATGTATTGATACATATGTGTGTCAACATGCACTGCTAATTTAAACGTATGCAAATTAAATCTTTTTTCTTTGTAATTTTAAATGCTTCTCGCACCTTTGAACCGCTGTTGATGCCAAAACGACTCCCAAGTAGATTCTCAATGTTCCGCTTGACAGAAATCTCCAGTCGGACTGATGTGAAAGTCGAAGGGGATAAACGGCTCGACAAGCTTGAGTTGTTCCTTGACAAGCTTCACAGTAAAGGTACAATCCACCTGTCTGTATTAATGTCCGCATAAGATCATGTCCATTAATGCGATTTCAAATCTGTTTGAATGACACCTAGCTATTGTGATTATTGTGCAGCAGTCGATAATATAAAGCATGAGCCAAAAAGCTGGACATGAGCACCTTAAGGTGCCTGCGGGATTTCCCAGACATTTTGTAACACAGTAAAACCACAATCCACTGATCTATGCAGGTGTGAGCAAAAGCAAGACATCTACTATTGAGGTAACTGCAGAGACTGAGAAGGAAGTCATGACCTTGGATGATGACGAGACGTTCGGCAACTTCTACAAATCCCTCTCGCCGTCGACACTCCAGGACCCTGGTGTGGTTGTGACTGAGGAGGACCTGAGCCAGATCCAAGCTAATACCCCAAAGTTAGTTCACAATAACCGAATATTTTGTTGTACATTCTTGAGAACATGTGCTGTACCTTGTTGACAGAAATGTACAGATAATACAATCCTTTGAAGGGAAATGGAAACATTTTGGATTAAAATATTACCATGTTTGAAATTACGCAAATATAGTAGACAAAGATTTTGCATTACCATTTTACATAATGTTGTTTAAAGTTAAATTGTCATTCTTGGTTGCTTGCCTGTTGAATTGATGAAAGCCACTGTTTTGCATGCGCGCTCAGGCTCACATCCGCAGTCGCGGAGCACAAGCGCGCAGTGAGACCAGCCAGAAGGAACCAGGGCTCCAGGAATCCTCTTCGAGCTCTAGCTGCCCGCAATGACATCCGCCAGGTCTACACTGAACAGAGGCTTAACATAGCCACAGTGGAGACCAAGAGGATCCAAGTGGAGAGGAGTAAGATTTCTCTAACTTACCTACTGTGGAGTCTTAGCCCTGCTAGATGTAAGAGTCTTGGATGGCTCAATGGCCTTAAAAGCCCACCACAAGTTAAATCCAAAATTTGAAATGTATCGATGTACACTGTGGTTTTCCTAATAACGTTTGATAGATTACACTCCAGTTGACCTGACTCCATATATATACTACTGTATTTCCTCCAATAAAAGCTGAGATTCAATGAAAAATTAATATCTTATAACGGCCAAGTGGTGTGGTAGCTGGCGGGAGAACGAGGAGAAATAATCCAACCAGTACCCACAGTCCTCCGCACTCCGGTCTGAACTCCTCTCACTCTCCAGCACTCAAACATGAGCAAATAAGGAAACAAGAAGGCTTCATAGTAAATTTGAGCAAATATCAAACAGCAAATTAAGAATAAACGCCTCTGCTACATTGTATGCCCAGCTCCTGCAAGCCTTGGCCTTTATGTGAAGGAATAAAGTACCCTTCTACTATTTTGAGTGGAATCTTATCTTGTTGGTAGTTGTTTGTAAGAGATGGCAAAATAGTGCCAAATCATCTGAAAGCGTTGTGCACTGTAATAGCCTCCACCACTCCTCCCCCTGTTTTAACCTTATTTGGGAACCACTTACTTGCGCAATAAATGTGGAACCAGATCGGTCATCTGATAAGAGTTAGAGGGGGTATTTTGTCAGTGTCAGTCTGATTTTGATTGGAAAAATTGCACTGACACAGTATAACATGTGTCCGAAGAAGAAACTGAGTTAGTTTCATGGTTTGCGCAAAATAAATGGTTTGGGAAATTCTGTTTGTCAAGAACGACCATGAATTACTGACATTAGGTTTTGCTTTTGTAGTTGCCAACAGCAACCTGGTTAGTTAAGTACTTATGTGTAGCAAACTCACTGCATGAAGGTTGGATTCCAGTTAACAACACTGGTAGTGCAGCCTGCTGCAGACTTAAGCTGCTTTGTATTTCAGCTGCTGGATACTTGTGTACCAAATTCATAGTTTCCCCTGTCTGCTGCCTTTTGTATTTAATAGAATCGGTTCCTCTGTATGTATAATCGTCATCAGCCACTGTCACCTCAATGGCCTTTTCTCAGTTCACAAAAGGAAGAAGACAGGTGTATGAGTGGTGTAATATGTGCTGTCTAGTATGGCTCATTGGAAAGAAGAAATTAGAAACCACTTCCTGTCACTTCATCCAGTCTAAAGCTTTATTTGCTGATGGCATATCAGACGAAGGAACAGAAAACGCACTTATGGAACTGTATCACTGCCGTCTTGTCTTCTACCCAGTGGCAAAACACTCCAACCTGGCCGATGTGGCCTTGGCGGGACTCGCCAGCAAGGAGAACTTCCGCAAGGTCAGCCTGCGCAGTGTGAAGTCCACCGATGTTGTGACCAACAACAGCGCGCTGCCTTTCAACAAGCTCATGCTGATTCGCATCAAAGGTCAGAGGCGTCAGGGACTGTACTTTATTGAACCGTTTTCCATAAATCTGTGTTTAGTGCAGTGATGTCTGGTCATCTGTTAGCCAGAGCTCTTTTATAACAGGGAGCAAATGTATCTTTGTTTCTATTGGCAACTTAAGATTGTCTTTAAATGAGTAGTTTCGATTTATTGTTCGATTTATATGTTTCGCTCATCGCGTACAATAACAGGGGAGTGTGCTGATACCAGTATTTGTGTTGCCTATAGGTCGTAGGCACGTCCAGGTGCGCTTGGTGGAGCCCATATCCAAGTCTCTGAACAGCGGGGACTGCTTCCTTCTTATAACGCCAAAGCATTGCTTCATGTGGAGCGGCGAGTTTGCCAACGTCATTGAGAAAGCGAAGGTGAGGAACTGCAGATAAAACGAAAAGCTTTATACTCGCAAAGAGACGCTTTCAGACCAGTTTTACGTTTGAAGGCGTAGATGGGTGTGCACACGGCATAATTAACCGGTTTCATGTGGCTGTGACATGTACAATGTGCTTCATGTGGACAGGCTTCAGAGATGGCGGCATTCGTTCAGGCGAAGAGGGACCTCGGCTGTAAGGCCTCTCAAGTGACGGTGCTGGAGGAGGGCATCAACACTGAGAGCAGATGGGCCAAAGAGTTCTGGAGTCTGCTGGGAGGAAAGACCCAGTACAGAGGTACATATGCACACACCAGTTGGATTTGGTAGTGTAGCTCTAATTGTTGGGTATGTGTCGGGGCGCCTTGTTATCAGCGAGAACATTTCCGCCTGATTGGTGCCGTGTTGCCAAGAGGCAGGAAGCTTAGTGTTCCAAAGACTGTCTGTCTAAAAAAAACAGCCCCCCTGCTGCTCGAAACATATGCTTACTCTGCTCTTTCTGGTGTGTGTGTGTCTTAGGGGCCGGGGAACCAGAGGAAGACGAGCTGTATGAGAGTGGGGTGGTAGACTCTAATGGGGTATTCAGACTCCAGGGAGATAAACTGGTGCCTCATGAAGATGCCTGGGCTGCTATCCCAAGTGTCACCTTGCTCAACTCTAAAGAGGTAACAGCTATTGGAGTAATGGCCTTGTATGCTTGACTGCAAGAGCTTGAGAAGGCAGAAAAAAAAATGTTAATCTTTCGAGGTTGACGAAAGTTGCATGAATTGCATAGAAAATAACAACCAACATTGTGTCCAGAAAGACTATGCATTCAGTTGTTGTGCTGTAATGACTCGCTAATTTATTTGCCATCTTCTTCTCCCGCCGCGAATGCCTCCATCCCTCACCAGGTTTTAGTGTTTGACTTTGGCAGCGAAGTGTATGTGTGGCATGGGAAAGACGTGCCCTTGGGCGACAGAAAAGTTGCCGTTAAATTGGCCAAGCAGCTCTACAGCGGCAGCTATGACTACAGCAGCTGCAGAGTCAACCCTTTAGATGCCTCCTGCACAAATACAGACGCGCCTCAGTGAGTACACACGCCGCCTTTTCTCAAGCTGAGTTGCATTCATCAGGAAAAGCAGTGATTCTGCTTTATACTTGAGGTCTGCAGGTTTATCCGATCATAATCGTGCAGAGATAAAACGGCTAACTTTGTCACATGATATGTGGTGTTGTTGCACCCCCTAGTGGATTTATCACGCTACAGCAGCTCACATTGGCAGGTGCACAGAAAATAACACCTTGTGTATGCGATGTCCAGGCAGGGGGAGGGCCGTCCAAGCTGGGCTCTGTTCGGCCGGCTGTCGGAGCACAATGAGACGTCCCTGTTCAGAGAGAAGTTCCTGGACTGGGCCGAGAGAAAGAAGGAGGAACTGGCCGCAGCTGAGGAGGTCAAGGTAGAAAAAGATTAAAAGAAAAGTCTGCATTCATTTGTCAGCACTGTAGATCTGGTGATACATCATCAGCAAGAAATCTGTCTTCTGCAGAAAAGATAAAAATGTATGATTTAGACTGTTTGCACTGCAAGAGTAGGTTTTGAAAAGGTACATTAGTTTTAAAGGATTTAAGAGGGGACACTGATGACACCACATTACAAATTTAAATCGGAACATGCTAATTTATTTCCCTCCTTAGAGCCCGGTCCACTCCACTGCCCGCTGCCCTCTTGACTTGGACCTCCACCCATGCGAGGCCAAAGCCCTGCTGGATAATGAGCCAGAGCCCGTCAAGACTGTCCTGGAGGGAGTCAACGTCCAGCGAGGCCACGGCCTGGTGAGGACGGAGGACGGACGGCAGGCGGAGCTGGCCACAGTAGCTGTAGACGCCTGGCACATCAGAGAGCATGGCGAAGAGGAACTGCCCAAGGAGAGCCTGGGACAGTTACACGAAGGAGACGCCTACATCATCCGCTGGAAGTACTCCATCACCACGCTGGGTGAGTCACGTTCAGGCCGTAGACTAAAGAACAAACGAGGACCTTGATAATTGTGGTGGACATGTTGTGAACTACCTGTCCCATTGTTTCAGTGGGGAAGCGGCAGAAACCTGGAGAGCTGAGTGCCGGCACTCCGGGGAGGGAGAGGACGGCCTGTTTTTTCTGGCAGGGAAAACACTCCAGCATCAGCGAGAAAGGGACCTCGGCTCTAATGACAGTGGAGTTGGGAAGCTTCAGAGGATCACAAGTGCGTATCAGCTGATGACAGCCGAGGTTTATTTTTAATGGAGGCACTCTATGACGCTATCAAACACTCTTGTGATATGATTGTGTCCTCATATATCTGTTTATATTTCATTTGCTTCCATCCAGATGCTGGTGAGTCAGGGGAAAGAGCCTCCCTGCTTCCTCCAGCTCTTCCAGGGAGGTTTGATCATCCACAAGGGCAGCAGAGAGGAGAGCGTCAAGAACTCAGGTAGTTGCTTTATCAGAAAGAAACATATTACACTCATAGACTTCAACATTGATTCATTGTGATAATACTTTTTCAAGTGATACCACGTCCGTGTCACTTTTCCAGCAGGTTGGAGGCTATTCTGCGTGCGTGGTGAGGCGGAGGTGGAGGCCTCGCTGGTGGAGGTGGAGTGCCAGCGCACCAGCCTGCGCTCTCGGGCCGTCCTGGTGCTGCTCCATGCTCAGGAAGGCCGCCTCTACCTGTGGCACGGCTGTAAAGCGCAGGCCAGCGCCAGGCAGGTGGCCAAAAGGGCCGTCGACAAACTGACTGAGAGGTAAAGCTTGACGGGGTAAAGGGATGTCTAGCAGGCGTGAAGTGGAGTCACGTGACAGCGTTCTTTGTCGTCAAGGTATCCGTCAGAGTTGGGACTGAAAAGCACGAGCAGAGTGAAAGTCGAGGAGATTGATGAAGGAGCTGAACCTGCGGAGTTCATGAACGTTCTGGGCACACAGGACAAGAAGGCCTACGACTGTATGTTACAAGGTACGTTCAGCGTTGCTCAGCTCCCTCTGCTGCTCAAAAAACAGAGATATCCTCTGTTCAGAATTTAAGCTGACGTCGCTAGGTGTGTGTGTGTGTGTGTGTGTGTGTGTGTGTGTGTGTGTGTGTGTGTGTGTGTGT
>CAAKHG010004305.1:19304-46377 GCA_901007715.1 Dactylopterus volitans
TTTGTATATCTCAAATGCAAAACAAACAAAACAAAACCAAAAAAAAAACTAGAAGAAGAAAAAAACTCCATGTGTATGACAAATGTGTGCAAATGTGGTATGAAAAAATGCCTATATAGGCTCATGTGTGTGTGTGTGTGTGTGTGTGTGTGTGCACGCGCCATAGCAAACCCCAAAAGCCCAATAGATTACATCATCAATCATGTTGTTAGTCAATATTTTTGTCATCTAATTGTGGTAGTCAGCATCAATTATAATGTTTTTATTTCGGTACTTGATCATTGTGAATAGTCTGTGCCACTGATAGCAGCAGCCCCTCTGATCGACTGGTTGTTTGGGACCAAATTCTTTTGTCATCAGTGTTTTTGTGAATGTGTGTGTTTTATAAATGTACTATAAACTAAAAAAAAAAAAGTATTAAGTATGAAAGAGACATGCAGATTGAGCTCATTTTTCAATCATAGCCGCCAGAAATAAATGCTGCAAAACCTGTGCTCTTTTTTTTCCAAACATGTCGCTTTTTCCGTGTAATTTCCTGCATGACATTGGCAAGGATGTTTCGCCTAATCAGTTCATTTAATTTTCTGCAATATGAACTTCTTTGTGATGTTTTTGTGAGATCTCCGCAGACAGACCCCCCACACCTGTAAGCCCTCCCCCAGTCCCCTAAACCAGCTTTTATTTCTTGGCACATCAAGTCAAATGTTGGTGTCTGAGAGACACAATATGGTGGGTCCACATTACCTTTTTAATCAAATATTTTTTTGTAAAAAGTTGAATTCTGATGGCTTAAACAGCGCAAGTGTGCATATTGCCTGTAAATAACAACACATACGATATGATACAACTTTATTGTCCCGCTTGGGGAAATCTGTCATGCACTCAGAGCTGCGTCATAGAAGCCTCGACAGCCACAAAAGACGGTAAACGATCACATCGCCTGCCAAACCATCCCAACGACATTTACATAACGGCGTCGCAAACATCCCATAACATTACACGGAACCCTCACATGCACAACACGCGTCTCTAGATCTGCTTCAAAGTTCTCGTCCACGCACACAGTGGCCTTGTAGTTTGTTTGGTTTGGGTTTTTTGCATAATTTAGCCAACAGAGGAGCATTCAGAAAGAACGGCTCCACCACAATTCAATGGGGGGGGTGGGATGATACCTTTTCGCAAAATTTGATGGATCGGCCCCAAAATTTAATGGGCTTTTCCTTGGCTGCTTAATGGGGTTTTCATGGCTGACACCTCCGCTAGGTTTGGTAAAATTCTGCCCAGTAGTTTCTGTGTAACCCTGCTGAGCAGCAGACTTTGGTTAAAACAAGCTCTTTGGCAGAGACGATGATGGGGGGGAAAATTAAAAAAAAAAAATGAATATAAGTATAACCTTTTATACTTTTCAAAGTATTTGTAATGAGTGTGGAAGAAATCTGTCTGGCATATATTATAGTCTTGGAGTGGCAGTACAAATACAATATGATACTAAAGTGTAGCATATTGGTGATTGTTTCTCTGATTTTTGAGGCAAAACTACCGTTATTTGTTGCTGCCTGCAGGACAGATGGTTCAAAGATTGCACTTTTTTTTTTTTTTTGCCAACCTTGGTTCTGAACTGCAGAGTCACAAATACGCAAGCTGCCAGCTGAGTCTGATAAAGATAAATAAATATAATATATACTGTATGCACAGAGAGCGAAATCCCGTAAGGTCTGTGAACTCAACACGTCCTCACGGAGCTGTTATTCCTAAAGCATCTTTATAGGTGTTTTTAATGGCAGGTAATTTAACTTGTCACTGCAGGAAAGCGCAGGTGGAACTAATCACATTAACGATGGCTCCATTTCATTCAGGAGGGCGCCAGCGGGCAAAACACCAGAGCTGGAAGCGGTCCATGGAAAGTGAACTCAGCAGTTATTAGTGGTATTGCTAAAACCGGTGTTTGACAAGTGTCCACACTGAGAGAGGTCAATTATTATTAGCGTCCTTGGAAATATCACCAAATGTCTCCAGGCGCCTTTTCTGGCATGGTTGATGGAATTGATTAAAAACAACTGTGGCAAAAGGGAAAAAAAAGTGCAGATCAGCAGGTCAACAGTCCAACGTTGCATTCGAGTGCCGCTCGGATGGCCCCATTTTGCAAGTCTGGAAGCTGTTAACGTCAGAGTTGGATAACGTGGATGCCACGAGGTGAATGTGTTGTATTTTGCTCACCGTGTTTAATCACCATACACAGTATGCTGTACCTGTTATCTGCTCATAAACTGTTTGCAACCTAATCCCATATTTCAAGGTCAATGATAGAGAAACATTTATATACAAGATGTCAATTTCCTATATGTAATGATGTCAACTTATAGATGTGTGCCAGGATTTTTGCCTACAATAGAGACGGCATTGAGCCCCCCCACGCTACAAACGCTTGAATGCACCAGGATTGGTTGAATTGTTGCCTTAGAAACCACACTGCCTCGAATAAAATCCTTGTTTACGCATCATTATGATATTAAACTGTTTTTTTTATGATTAGGTATTTGATAACTTCTTTGTGGTTTTGATTTTTACACAGAAATTTTAAACAACTGCTAGAATTATGAGTTACTAGTTTATTATCTCAGGTTGAAACTCTTTCGACTTGCATCATCTGTTCTTGAGGGGGTCATAAAAAAAAAAGTCACAATGGAAAAACAGACACAGCAAGAAAAACAACACACGATTAATCAGAAGAAAAAAAAGTAAGAACCTTTTGCCTAGATCAAATTTTTTTTTACAAAAGTGGGAGGGAGCTAGTGGTGAGGGTTTCAGATGAGTGAAGGAGCAGTGAGGGTTTCAGCGAAAACAATGGCTTCAAGATAAGATGCAGCGCCATACATAAAGGCATTTTTATCAACTTCTCCGGATAGAAATGGGACTGTGACAAGAATCTGATCTGTTCTTCCTGGTGAATAATTGGATGTATAACAATGATGAAACTACACAAACAATAACATTAGCGTATCAATCATTTGGTAATATATGCTGTGTTACAAGTTTCTTTTTGACATTAAATGCAACACAATGCCCAGAGACAAAATTGAAGAAAAATTGCCTGTCATGTTCATATATCACCACCAGGGGGTGATGTCCTTCAACTTTCTGTTCAGTTTTTTGTGCTACCATGGTGTAAGTGATAAAGGGAAAGTGTTTTTTTTTTCATATCAGTGGAAATGTTCAGTCTCTCTCTCTCTCTCCTCTCTCTCTCTCTCTCTGTATGTGTGTGTGTGTGTTTGTGTGTGTAGATTTCTGAAATATCTCTAATACTGTGGAAAACAAAGACCCTTTACATTCTTCCAGACTAAAATATATTTGATCTGTTTAAAACAACACCTCCTTGCTGAGTCCATACATGCAACACACACACACACACACACACACACACACACACACACACACACACGCACGCCCAGTGCTGCTGACATCCAAGCACTCACAGACAGGTGTGTATCAGGTGGACGACACACTCATTTATAAGGCTCCGCATCTCTTCCCCCTATAGACCCTCATATATCGCAGTGATGCCAGCAAACACGCACCAGCGAAGTTGTTTCCATAACAGATGGCAGGAGGCAGCCGCCACTTCCTGGAGCAGCAACTGGGCGGCGGGGTTTGTTTATTTATTATCAGCCCTGTCCCGCAAGCATCAATCAGCTGCACTTGCTCTGCCTTCCGGCTCAGGTGCCAGAGCAGCCGACGGCGTGGCAGAGGCGCGGGGAAACAATGAAGCCGCTGATACGAGGCGGATGGCTTGAGTAATGACACGTTGGATGTGGGATGATGGAGCAGGTTGGGCAGCTTCAGGAGGGAATATGGCCCGATGCTTTGATCAGGACCCAGACTCAGGGAGAGTGCGCGTGGCAAACACTCCTTCACCGGGCTTGAGTCCATGCATAAGCAATGTTTTATGGAATATACCCAATTGCACAATAACAGGGGGCTCAGTCATTTATAATATAAATGCAAGAAAATGTATTCATACGGTTGTGCCCGTCGGCAGTACAACTATTGTATGTTTTCCTGTGATGTCAGAAAAAAAAAATAAAGCAGCCCGCGTGACTGTGATCACCTTGTCACCTTCACGACAGAGAAAATACGTACGTGTCTGTGGTAGGAACAGAAGCGATGCTGGCGACCCTCAGACCATATTTTAGCACAGCAGCGTTTTCAAGTCCAAGTGAGGCTGGTGGGAATTTCGCTACCTTGAGGGTATACGTCCATGAAACATAGGCGCATATAAATAAAAAAAATGTGACAAATTTGAAGTTAGAAATCTGTTTTGGGATGTTTTAAATCTCGTAGTTGTACATAAGAGACTACTTGGTAGACATAAAATAAGTGGATGTGGCCAACAAGATATGTCATTATTTGTGGACTGCTGGTCATTTGTATGGTGGTGAGGGGGTGTTTGGAGCCAGTAAGTGACCATATTCGGATGTGCTGGTGGAGCAGGGGAGGAGCAGGGGGGGTCCGTGACTGAGACCCGAGGAGGATGATGTCAGTTACTGCTAACAACATTAGCTTTCTCTGTATGGTTAAGTCTTAAAAAAAAAAACAAATCTTAGAAGCCAATTGCGTAAATTTGGCAAATACAGTATTTAATGAGAGCCGCATCCCTGTAACAGCGTCATTAGGTATGTTAACTTGTGTATGTGAACTTTATGGTAAAAAAAAACAAAAAAAACTGTGCTTTGAAATTTGTGTTGTGCAAAGTTACATTACATGCCAGTGTGTGTTACCTACAGTTAAAAGGAATTATGCTACCTGTATTTCGCATTAGCTGTCCATTAACTGAGACGCTGATCTTTGGCTGGTTGTAAAGCAAAATGGACCAACCAGAAGAAAGTAACCGTCAACTCTTAAGTGTCTCGGTTTTACACTAAACGAGGCATTTTTAGGGGACCGAATGTTCCAGTTATAGTCCCTCAGAGGTGATTTTATTTTTACAAACTCAAAGGCTACGTTCACATCTAAACGTCCCAGCGGTCCAAATGGATGACAAAAGCATAGCTAACTCGATGTGGCTATAATATGTTCCCATCTGACTGTTTTTGCTGTTTCTTGCACTTCATCTCCGCAGTTCTTCCACTTTTTCCAAAACCGTCCTTGCCAATCAATTCCCTGGTAACGGGGCTCTTAGTGACTTCAAAACGGAAAGTTTGTCGGCGTGATTTGATTTTTTAAAAACCTTTCATGCTCAAAGACGCGACGCAAGCATAATTGCTCCGCAGGGGCTGAAAACATCAACAAAGCGGCATAATAAGAGTAAATTATATAATAAATGTGATCGCCAAATGTTCAGAGGAGACATTTTAAAGAATTAACATCCTCAGAGGAGAAAATTTTCATCTGCGTTAGACGCGCCGCTTTTGCAGTGTCCGCCAAGCCGGTGTAAAATAGAGCGTTCTTATTAGCCGGAGCAGCAGAGATGATCTGAGATTGAGGGCAAACATTCGAGACTTTCAGATTCTCATTACTCGCAAAGTGAGGCTGTGCGCAAGCAAAGAAAATCAAAACAGAAAACTATGTGGGAAACCTAAGGCCTTGTGGGGGGGGGTGGAGGGGGAAATCCTCGTACACTTTTGAGTGCAGCCGCCAATAATCCGACCAAAACAGACCTGCAATAACCTTGAACATCAATGCGTTCGCGCATGTGTGCGTTTGTGTGTGCGTGTGTGCGCGCGTGTGAGTGTGTGAGCAGAATAAGCGCGGATGAAGGCGATAATGGTGCTAATCAATGTTGCTCTCTGGCTGCGCTCCCAGGAGCTCTCTGGCTGCCGAGTTTTCCCCGACTGCTGCAGGATTAACTCTGTACAATATGTGCATTTTGGAACATGTTTCAGCCCATAGAGCTGTGACTCACGTTTATCACGTTGGGTCCGCTTTCGGAACGTTTAAAGACCTAACGATAATTTTTTTTTCTGTTCATATTTTACTATTTTAGCCTGTTTTTGGACACCGCAGTTCATTTTACATTTCCTGCATGTGAGCTGACATGTGACAGACGTCATCTCTGGCAGCTAATTGTTTCAGCTTTTCAGCTAAAATTAATTGGATGTGCCACTGAGACGCTTGTCTCATTAATATGGGGCTCACAGGGTCTCCCAGTAGACAATAAATGGACCTGCCACTTCCTCCTAAATAAGAAGCGCCTACTATGGATTTACCAGAGTGATGGTGCATTAAGGCGGCGCTGGTCAAGTCGGAAATTTCAGGTGGGCGTAGCTCGTCGGGCTAACCTCGAATCGGAAGGAAGTAGAAGAAGGCACGGCGGTTTCAGAGCAGACAGGAAGTTGGACTCTCAGGGTCAAACACACCACCGGTTCAGGCTGTTTGTCCCACTGATACACGAAGCGGTCGTGACTCTCGTGTTTCATTTGGGGCGTTTGCCCGAGATGAGTGAGATCTGAATTCTAAGGACGATAACTTTTGCGCCTGTGCTCCTCAGCAAATTCTGCTCGGCGGATCATCCATCACTCAAGATTATGGTCTTCTGATATGTGAATTGGTCTCCATGCTGGTGCTGAGTCGTGACTTGAGCCTCCTGAATTTGCACCTAGGACACTCTCTGAATTTTAAGTTGAAAATGCCAGTGCAGCCTACATAAAAAAAAAAACAAAAAAAAAAAAAAAACCGAATAAAAAACGAAAAACAGGAGATGACCCAGAGCGCCCAACGTTGAGGCAGATAGATTCACAGCAGAAGTTTAGAATGAGGGCATTAAGAAGTATGAGATAAGAGCAGAACCAAGAGAGAACGCAAACAAAAAGTAAAAGCACAACAACAAAAGAAGTACCAGAAAAAAAAAATAAAGGATGGATAAAATAAGGCTTTGTTTCTTCTCCACAAATTATATGTGCAGGGGGGAATAAAGCAAGAGGCAATAAGACAATGGAGAAAGTATCAAGCGATGATAATAAGATCAAAGGAGTAGAATAAAAAAAAATGCAGAGAAACTAATTAAACCAGCAACAACGAAATGCAGCTAGAAGATGTGAAGGGGGAATATGAAAAATATGACCTCAAATCACAGAGCTGCCAGTTCCGACCGGATTATCACATGAACTCTGTGTTTAGTGAAATAAGACATCGTTTTTTTTTTTTAGAAATTTACAGACATGGTTGAGTTACACGAGATGAGGATCAACCTGGAGGTCCCGGCTAGTTCTTATCCCAGGTGAACAGGACTCTAAACTGCGTTGTTGGGAGTCTTCGACGCTGCTGAAATTAACATTTATATATATTACATGTCAGGTAAAGATGTCGGTCGTGAGAAAACTGTAGACGCGCTTCCATGCGCATCAGTGATGTAGCCAAAAACTTTAGTCCAAATGATCGCTAACGTTGCTTTGGCTCTCCATGAGTTTGAACAACACAAGCAGGCGATTGCTAACGTCTTTTCCAGATTGACATTATACCAACATAAATATGCCAGAAGTTGTGTGTGCAGTTTTGGTGCACTGAAAAAGTGGCCCAAATAAATAAATAAATAAATAAATAAATAATAAAAAAAATCAATGCATGCAGGTTTAAGTGAGGAGTCAGTTGACAGCCTTAGTGGGGGGAGGTAGATTAAAAACATAAATAAATGCGATCCTCCCTCCCTCCCCTGAGCCTCCTGCTGTAGTGAGCGCTTGTATTGTCAGATGTGTGACGTCAGCGGATGTTTCCAGGCAGCACATGGTACACACACACACACACACATGCGCGCGCGCGCACACACACACACATACACACGCACGCGCGCACACACACATGCTTCGATGACACAAATTTCACAGCGAGAAAAAAAAAAAAGATCACGTCAGTCTTACACAAGCAGATAGGCAGTGACATGTTCTGTACACGGCATGCACACATAAGACACGCTGGCTCACACACACACGCACACACACACACACACACGCACGCGCACACACGCACACAAACACATCCTCCAATGACAAAAGCCCGCCTGTATTGACCGTGACATCAGTCCTGCTTCCTGCGGATGAGAGGGGAACTGCGGATGACAGATTGATTGAAAGGTCTAACTCCTTCTCACATCCATCAGTTCGGCCTGCTTATCATCTTCTCGCTGTTCATCTGCTGGAAAGGGGGAACCGTTATAAGGCCTCAATCAGGCACCCAAAGAAGGATTTAGGCGACGCACAGCTGGAGCTCTGGCAGGACCACAGAGATCAAGAGGGCCACCTTGAGTTCGAGTGTCTTATTGAATGTTGGACTCGCAGACCTCCTGCTCCCGCCGCCCCTCCTCCTCTTCCTCCTCCCCCCTCATGATGCAGATGCAGCCTTGAAGCTGCGGTTGAGCAGCTCGATAATCTAATATCAAAACTTCTGTGCCTGAGAGGTTTCAGAGCTTTCCAAATTTTTATTTTTTTTTTTAAATCCAAAGATATCTGAGATCAGCTAAAGGGGTCAGAACTGCAAGTGGAAACTGAGCATAAGACATAAAGTATGCCAGTAATAATGACGTCACATGTCTTATCACCAATCCAGTCGCCAGGAATTACATTTCTGCAAATACTGCTTTGATATAATCGAATTGAGCTGATGATGTCAATGGTTAGCAGGAATCTTGGGAGGGGAGTCGGACCAAACAACCATCTGATTTTTCTGCAGCAGGAGACCAGCGTTCTATTTGCAGCCGTCGCTCTGTTCCTCGTCTCGGCGGCCTCTCCGTTAGACAAGCACGACCTCATGAGCACTGCATGTTTACCATAATAAATATAATGCAGCAGACCTGCAATAAATTCTCCCTTCAGGAGGAGTTGAACTTTCGTGGAATCAGTTCGAGAGAGGTTTTGGCATATCTTAATGGCTGTTATTGGGACTGTTATTTGCGATGCTGTTGAGCTGTACTGGCTTATACTGAGAAGTGTTCCTAATATTTTGTCACCCTAATTGCATGTAAGTGGGATGACCGGAATATTGGGGACGACTCTATGTGTCACCCAGTGCAGTTCAACAGCATCACCGTCTGTTTAACTTTGAACGTCTAAGCGGCTCGATCGGTTTGTGTTTGTTTGCCCACGAGGGTTCTGTGTTGGACTTTTAATTTCCATCATCTTAATGCCTCCGTATCCTGAGCTCTGTGCTGCTCCAGATTATGTTGCATTTTGTTTGTCAGCGTGCAACAAGCAGAGGGAAGTGATGAGACAAGTAAGCAGGTATCAAACCACAGACACATACACCGATCAAGCATAACATTATGAGCACTGCATGGTAACTATGGCAAATAATGCAGCAATAAATTGTGCAATAAATTCTCCCCTCATTCAGCTGGAGCTCAGTTTTTTGGCTACATTATTAATGAACATTGGACATCTGAGGCGCTACAGTTTTCTCACCACCAAAATCTTCAGCTCACATATATATTTTTTTAAATATATACATATATATGTTAATTAAAGCAGCACTGAAGAGTCCAAAGTCCTATTAATCCAGGATTAGAGTTGGTGGGATCCTCCAGTAACAGCAGAGGCCATGTCTGATCCTAATATTTTGTAAATCAACCATGTGTGTAATTTTTTTTGGGTCATCCCACTCATTTGCATTAAGGTGCCAAAAGTTCGTGGACGCCTCTCAGTGTAACCGAGCCCAGTTCAACAGCATCACAAATTACAGTCCAAATAACAATCATTAAAACATGTCAACGCCTCCCTCAAACAGATTCAATAAAGATGCAACATAAAACTCCTATAGCATCGTAAACATGCAGCGCTCGTAATATTATGCTTGACTGGTGCACTGTTTGTACCTACATGTAATGGCCACCCCCTTTCACCCACCAGCGCCCTGACCACCCTCTGTTAAACGCACATATTTTCATATAAATATATGCCCAGCACTTATATCTGCTTGTTGCACATCGTAAAACAAAAGTCTCATCATCTACAACAGCACAGAGCTCAGAAACGGAGATGTTAAGATGATGGTAGTTAAAACACCTACATATAGAATCCCCGTGGGCAAATAAACACTAATTTACTTAGTCACGTAACATTCAAAGTTTAAACCGGATGCTCGGCAATTTCCACCTTTCGGAACTTTTTTCTCCTCCGGCTCGTACATTTTTCGGATATTCTAAAAAGGCCGTGAATGCAAATGAGCTCGATGCGCTCATTTGTCAAAGCCTTTATCACGTGCAGCGCGTCGTAATCGCGGCCATCGGCGGGCCGCAGGTTAGAGAGGCACAAATACATCATGGGCTGAACTTCTGGCAGGTTTACAAGGCACTTATCCAGACAAGCCTCCAATCTGCAGCGCGGCAGAATCAACTAGCAAGCCATCATCGCAGGGCCCCCACCGGGCAGCGTCAAAGTTGCGGATTACATTCATGCATCTTTGATAATGATGTCATTGTGAGGACAAGCAATGTGAAGTGTCTGATAGTGGAGTGGAATATCGCTGGTGACAAATGTGGCCGCAACAATGCGCGTTGTGATTTGACTGAGCGAAAAGATGGAGGGCTTCTGAGAGCAAAGGAGCCAAAAGAGAAACAAAAAAACAACAACAAGGAAAGAAAGAAATGAATTGCAATGATGACGTATATCTCTAAAAAATAAAAAATAAAAATTGGTCTTTTTAAATCCCCCTTTGTGATAACGCCTTCCTTGAACCCAACACCTCATGTGCAACAGTGTGCCTTCATACCATCAATGATATCAGTTATACTTACGGAAGAAGAGACGGCGGAAGCATAACAATAATAATAGTTTGTATTCTGCTTTATTGTCTTGTCTGCTCTCAGCCGCACGTATTCTCCAACACTTATGGCCGATAAATTGATGAATGCACTCCCGCAAAAGCACTTGTGTCACTATAGCAACTGAACTCAGCCACTCCATTTGACTGAACCCCGTTTAAACAAAAGTGAAAATGACTTTGATCGGAATGAAGAGCCTCAGGATCTGCAGCCGGCCGCTCTCGCTGTGCACATCCCTGAAATTTGGTTTTTGCGATTAAAAAAAAAAAAAAAAAAGAGAAGTCCTTCATCGGCCAATATGGGATTTCAGCGGGGGGTGATGCTTTGTAATTTGAACCATAATTTCTGTGTGATGACTGGAGTCGGGCGGTTGTGTCTGTGCTCATTACAGCCGGTGATCTTTATTGTGCCTGCCATCTAATCCAAGCTAAGCCCACTGGGTTCTTAGGCGCCGTTTGATATGGAGTGACCTTCTCCTTCAGCAGAGGAAGCTGCGTAAGCTCTGCAAGGGCGCCGTCTCCAGCCTGCATTGGTTTTTTTTTTTTGCCCTCCCCTCCATTCTTTTACACCTCCAGACCCCTGCAGTCGTCCTCGCTCGGGTTTTTCTTCTGCGCTTGATCTCTAAAGCTCTCCATCTTCACCGTCTTTGTTGTTGTTGAGGACGGTGCTCTTTTTTTTTCCTTTTTCTTTTCCCCAACTCAAAGAGATTTTTCCTCATATTACCATTGAAGTGAAACATTTGTCCAAATCATGGATAAAAAGTAGAACCCTGGTTGTATAGTTCACCTCTACAACCAGTCAAGTTACAGATTACATCCATTTTACATCCATTTTTTTCTGTCCGCAATACATGTTTGCGGTTTTTCATTGTGTGCGAATGAATTGAATCAAATTAAACTTTGAGGGACAGACACAGGATTTTTGAATTGAATTTGAATTGTTCCGGGTAGATGTCGCTTTGTGCCGTGACACACTTTCCCCAGCCATTATGCTAAACTGAAGAGTGGCGCATGCGCGGGAATCACTGGTCAGATCAGAAACGGTAAGTGGCAGCTGCATTTAGGCAGCGACCGATTCGCCGCTAAATGATCCTGTACATCAAATGTGTTTCATACTTTGATTTGAAATCATCAAATGTTAAAGAAACAGGGAATGGAATATTTTATATATTATGAAATATCGAAAATAATTAAGTTACAAAACCCCAAATAAGAGAAAACCGGCCTTGAAACATCTCATCCTGCGTAGTTGTGCACAAACAGGAAATGGCTGACTTCATCGACAGCTTTTTCTACTTTTCTTTTGCTCAAAATATGGCGCATGCAGTAACTGTATTAATTCTGAAGTTTGTCAATCTGCGGCCAATCCCGAATCTCTGAGATCACATCTCTAAAATAATTTTCTTTGAAGCATTCAGTTCTGCTTTTTTTGCCTTAATCGTTTGGTGTGTGTGGCTGAAATATTTAAGGTCTGCCGTGTTTTTGAAATCGGTTAACACTGTGCACATGTTAGCCGCACGGGTGACACAGGCGTCACCTCCTCGGAGCGAGAAAGCGGTTGTTTCCCAACATGTCCGACTGCAGCATTTCTGGGTTTGATTTCTTTTGTTTCTACAGGCTTCGCAAATTTCCATACAAATACTTAACAGTCCCTCCATTTTGATTGGAACTCTTCAAATCCAATTCCTCTCCACCTCCTTAAAACACAGACCGGCACTTCGTGGGTGGCGAGCGCCGGCCAGTATCCGGCCAGTAATCCCACCGGATCGGAAATTGGACCGTGGCGGCGGTGGCGGCGGCGGCTTTGATCAGTGGTCAAGGACACGGTGAATTCAGGTCACCTATGACACACGCGGCAGGAGGCATCCAGGATGCCGTCATCAGCTTCATTTCTTTACATATGATATTTCCCCAGGAGTTTCTGATGAGGCTCCATGTCACTTCCCTCACTGTTGTTTATTTCTACAGTCAATGTGCCTCCCGTCGTTTTTACACAGACTCATTCTCCTACGCAGATGGTGTGAAATTGCTTTTGTAGGTGTGTTTACCTTTGCCTGTGATGCCTGCTGCGCACACACGCGCAAACAGACGCACACACACACACACACACGCACTCAGTAGCACTACATATATGTATAAAACCTAAAAATAGTCCAAATGTATATCAATCAGTGCATTCTCAGCAGCCGTGGCGGGTTCCCGTGACCCCCGCAGGTGTTTTTCAGCGCTTGTCGTGCTGCATCATTTTAAAACCAGCCTCTCTGTTTCCCTTTGCATTTTATTTTCCCTCCATCTGCTCTTCCCACCATCTATCCACTGTCTGTCCGCTATCCTTTGCTTTTCATTCTCCGCCTCCTTCTCACTCGCTCGTCTTTTCAATCTCCACCCTTGCACTTGCCCCACTCGTCCCTGCTCCCCTTCTCCATCCTTTTAAATCTGCGGCAATCAGCGGCGCTGGAGAGGCTATTTGCCAGCTGTTTGCCAACACTGGCATGTACAATTTAGGGTCAGAGGTGTTGTTGTTTACACCTAAAAGCACATATGGGAGGACAAAAAGGGTCTCTCTGGGTCCCTGTGCTGACTAAGAAGTTGAATGACTCCGGCCTTGAAACAGTTCTGCTAATGTATTCGCTACTTTTATGAGCTTGGGAGACAGCACTGACGTTTCGGCGTTACACATCATCCTTGTGACTCCTTTAATCCCTTGACTTAAGAAACTGCCCTCTAATTGTCTCAAATGGTTTCCCTTTACAGGCTTCTCCCATTCCTAAGTGCATTTGCAGTGTCACAGCTGATAAACAACAGAAATATCACAATTTAATTGCAGGCTTCTGTTGCACTCCGGATGACAGGATCGTGGCGATATTAAAAATGATGGCGACTGCGTAATTGTGATGAACGATGTGTGTTAGTGGGCGGCACTGACGGTGACGCCAGCCCCCCGTGCTAACCCGCGCGCCAGGCCAACCCATGAGGGGTGTTGAGTGAGTAATGACCTCGAGCGGTTAACTCAGAGTGCGCCCAGCAAAAGGATTTGTGCAGCATCATGTGCACACGTTATCAAACAGTATTGTTGCCGCCATATATCCTTAACACAAGTCCCCCGACATGAGCACGCGGGGAGCGCGCACGCTTAAGTAAAGCCTTGCTCCTGACGTCCTCACTCACCTCCGAAGCAACAGGACTATTTTCTTGGTCACAAACAACGCAAATTCGAATTCCATCATATCAAAGATTTGTCCTCTCAGTCCCAAACAGCTTATTTCCTCCGCTGAACTTCAATCTTCCTCCAGAGTGCAATTTTCCCTGAGCAGCAGCATGACTTCTTGCCCCTCATGTCTGCGTTAATTATATTCGAAATGGCGATTTGGTGTTTGTGGAGGAAATGTAAAAATGATTTAGATTATTCATTATTTGCTCTCTCCCTAATATCTTCCAGTTCAAGGGGGATTTGTGTGGACGGGATCTTGCGTTGTATTCATATATTGTGGCCTAATGATATCAATAAGACTTTTCCATCTGAAACTCAGCAGCAGCATCAGCAGCAGCAGCGGCATCAGCAGCAGTGGAGGGGTTCCTCTCACGATTGCAATTGTTTTCTGTTTTCCAGGTCTCACTTTTCATTACATGCTTTGGCTATCAAGGGACTTTATTACGAGGAACAAATGAAAATCACCTGTGACAACTCCATTTCCGCCTGCGAGTGTACGTGTTCCCCACAGTCACGCGCGTGCGGTTCTGGCATGTTCGTAAAATCCTCTGCGCCGCGACCCCTTCTGTCAAGGGATCGTGCCTCCCTAAAGGTTTCTGCTAGCTGGGTGTATTTTGCTGCGTGCCCCTGATCTGTCTCCGCGTGACCTCCTGTGGGGGTCGACCCGTGGCGCCACGGCAGCATTTCCACGCGTCAAAAAAGAACCCTAATCCATGTTTGCTGTATTCAATAGCTGGAACTTGATGGATGGCATGCAGCTCCTTTGAGAAAGTGATCAGTCTTGGCAAATGGGGGAGAGCAGATGTGTGCACTATCACCCGCAGCGGCACACGCGCGCTTATACATACAGTGCACACCAAGGCGAAAGCATAAACACTCATCATCAGATGTAGAAACCTCAACATGTACACAAATTTAATGCAAATTGCTCGTGTGACCAAGTTTGACCCCACCTTCCTCCCTTAATCCCAGCGTGGATGGACACTTATCTTCGGGGAGAGCATGCTACTGGTGAGCTTAGATAAGGGGCAAACAATGAGCGAGGTTTATGACACTGGCTAAACGCGCAAGGTCACAAAAGCGAGGCATTCGGCCCAAACTACATTGATTGCACTTACTTGAGACTACTAGACCTCGGTGAGTAACCACGGCTCCCCCCGTCTAACTAATGATGAGAAACGGCTATTGTGCACTTAATTAGGACACCTGATTAGATTTTTCGGTTCATTGGCAGCGATGATACATTCGCCGAACAACTGAAAGTCTCATCAAATTTGACCAATCAGTTATTTGTTTTTTTTTCCCCAGATATTTGAGGTCAAGTTTTTTTTTTTTTTTTTTCTGTAAAGCAAATCCCTTCATTTGCATCTCCCTGTAGTCAAAGTGAAAGCCTCCCATTCAAAAATCCTTCGCCTGAATCATCAGCGCGTCCTCACACACAAACCCTGAACCCCGCCCACAGTTATGTGCCCATTATTCATTTTCTCGATCGCAGCTCGGCTTGATTTTTGCTCGAACATCACCACGTTAAAACGCTGCCTTTTCTTTAAGGGGACGGTTACACGTTTCACTTACACAGATGAGAAGGTTTTATAATTGTTGTCACCATCGGCTCATGAGTCACGTCACACTGCCGCGTCACTCTTGTCCCACTCAAGCATGTATTTTATTGATCCAGTTTCCGGGGACAATCCAGCACCCAACAATAAATCTCTCCTGCTGTGCAGCAGGGTGCAGCCAGGTTTATGTTTTTTACGTTCCAATTCTTGTGCTCGTCGAGCCTGTTCCTCCGTCCAGCACTGGCGGTGTGCGATTACAAATACAGGATAAATATTTAATGTTGTTATTACAAAAAATAATAACATAATTCTGCTCCGACAATATCACTGATGTTGCTTGCCTTTTCTAATTTTCATGGTGTAGCTCCAAAGAAAAGAAAAATAGAGTACATCACTGACCAAGGACACACTTTTTTTGAGTTTTTTTTTTTTTTTTTTTGTGCAAGAAATCTGGCGATGAGTTGTCAAATCTGCGCTGACGGGAGAGTTTTACATGAACACGTTAATGGCATCTGTCTTCCATGTCATATTTATAGCCGGTGTAAACAGAGCCAATCCATCAGATGTCAAGTGTTCACGCATAAAATACAGTCATGCTGGATTTCACTGGCAGCTCTCATGGACATCTCATCCCCTGTGGTTAGCAACTGATCCAGCCACCTGAGGGTCGAGCCCCCCCACGATGCACGTAACACACACACACACGCGCGCGCGCGCACACACACACACACGGCAAAACACACAAAGCACACGTCAATGAACACTTCACCTCGCCTGTGGTTCTCCGTCCATCCGCTCCATGCTGTGATGCACACACGCGCACGCACACGCACGCACGCACACAATCATGCAGTTGCACACACAGTATATCCTGTCTACAACAGGGATACACACCTGCACATGACGTACACTCATAAATGCAGGTGGGTCTGCACATGCCATCCACACACGGACTGTTTACTGTTTAAAAATTCATGCGTGTTTGCCGTGTGCCTCTGGGACCGCTGCCTCTGGGTGCTGCTACACTGCAGCAGCTCCGTCTGCAGTCGTGGGATGATGTGAGGACTTTTAAAGAAATGCACCAACTTTTGGAATATTTGGCCCATTTCTTTCTATCAGCATCACTGAAGGATACGCCGCCACGAGTCCGTCCATTTTTCCAATGTGTTTTTAACCACACTGATGTTCTAGGGATGATCGTGTCAAGGTTGTTTGGTCTATCAGTCTTTAGTTTATACTTCGACAGCTTCTAGATGGACCTCAAGGAAACCTTGTGCAGCCCCTTAAGGGGTTTAGATGAGGAGTGATGAGCTCCAGACTTCACCTGAAACGCAGCCACGAAGTTGACATCTATCACCTTTTAAAACCTTAGATTCGTTGTTTTGGCAACGTTGTAATGAGCACGTATTCATTCAGTCTCTGATACAACCAGAATATCAAGGAAATGCGTGCAGCTTTTTTTTTCTTTTTCTTTTTAAATAGACAAAAAGGCAGGCGATGTGACATTGACTGCATTAATCTTCTGGTGTATTCCATCAGGTTTAATTTCAAAGCATCAAATTTTCTTAATACTTGGTTGAGCTACCTTTTGTTTGGAGTTATACTTTCTCCAAGACTTAGAAATTTGAGCAAGTCTGAATCACTCTGAGTCATTCCATCAAAAAGAAAAGAAAAAAAAATCCCAACAATAACAGAATGCAACAGAGGTGTAAAATCATAATTTTGACTCAGCAAGGCCGCTCTCAAATGCAATTCGCCCAAGCCATAGTGAGTCAAGATTCAATATTCAAGCTGTTCTGAAGACATTTGAAGAATCTGGGGAGGTGAAGGACAATAAAACGATGGAAGGCCGATAAAACTGTCTGTGTCTGATGGGAGGTTTATTAAAGTTTCTACTTTGAAAGGCCAGAGGAACTCCATTAAAGAAGTTGCTCAGCAGCTGGCAGTTTTAATCTGGATGCCAAGTTGATCCCTCTACAGTTCTCAGAAGTTGTATCAATATTGCATAAATATGCAAAAGCTCAGGATGAGTGCAGTGGAGATCGATGGAAAAAAAATGGAGTGATGAATCAAAGCAGGTCTAATCGCAGAGAACATATGAGAAGAGGAGTTGGGGAAAGGTCCGTGGTGGAGGCTCTGTCATGGCTTTGGGCTGTTTTTTTTTCTGCCAGTGGGAAAGTGGGAGTCAATAACGCTATAAAGGTCCGACAAATTTTGATTCATCGCATCAATCCTTTTGGAAAGCAATCTGAACATTTCTTTACTTTTCAGCGCCCAAAGCCCACTGCTAATTAAGTGAAATCAGTCCAGACCGTAATAAAGCAGAAGTTGGATGGAATCCTCTGGACATATCGGGGGAACAAAAAAAGGCAGCCCGCAGAGCTCTTGGAGGTGCTAAAGAGAGGATTGTCATGATGAACCACAAGAACGCTGACAGCTGACCCCCTGAATTCAAGATGTGTTCAGCGCGAACGGCCGTCACACTGAACACTGACTGGTGCATAGCGCGTATTTCCTGTGTTTTCTTGTATCCTGATAGAGAGACTGAGAAGTAAAAATGTATGCTGATCACGTCCTCCCGAAGAGTTCCGTACAGTTCTGTGCTTCACCTGAAGATGAGTTGTTAAAGATGCACTGCATTTGGTATTTCTTGTTATTCCGCAAATATTAGCCTGCTGTCTACGTTTGCTTGCAAAATAACCGCAGAGTTGAACCTTACTGAATATGATGGTGGGGCGGAGCATGGAAAGGGGCGGAGCTACACCAGGGCAAAAGTGGGGCAGCTGCCCCCCTAACTTTAGTGCTCTTAAGAAGGTATTTACAGAAGCTAACCACGAGTATGCCTTAACAAGCTGCTCAACGCGTTGACTTAAAAAATAAATTGACCAAAAGTGAATTATTGCAAATATTTAGCCACGCCCCTTCATCAAACGCAACCCAGCAGAGAGCGGAGCGACGAGGCAAGAAGAGCTCGATACCAGATATTAAAAAAAAACGTTTGAATCCGTAACATTTAACAAAGGTTCGGTGTGATTAAATTACAACTGACTGTGAGACTGTGGGCAGATCGATCATTTGTATTCGATTAGCTTAGCAGAACTGTAAAACACAGCGGCGCTCGCACATCACGGCAGTGAGGCTGCGCGAATGAAACCGGGCCACATCCTTTACGGTCAAACTGGGAAAATGATATGTGCAATGGGATTGAGTTTGCTAAACGTAACCGCTTGCGTGTGTGTGCGCGAGATCAATCTTTTCTGTTTTAATATTTGCTATATTTATTAGCTACATGGCCCCACAGGGTGATGTAATACAGGGATTGTAACCAGAGCTTTACACATCTGGACTCCTGCAGGCCAGAGTGGCTGGAGGGATTAGTAATGAAAAGGAAATGTCAACGTGGGGAAATTTGCAGTTTTGCTATGAATTTGGTAGTAATACTTTGACTTTTTAAACGCTGCCCAGCTCTGTTTTGTTTGAACACCGGGCTTGTCTCTGTTCAACATTCAGAACGCTGGGTAGTGTGTTGCCGCAGGGCCTGATATGACGAGCCCGATGTAGTTTTAAGTGGATTTTTTGCGTAACCCATTTACATATACCGTACATGGGGGTTGCTACACATGGTCCTCCCATGCCACCGTGCCAAGACCTCTTGCCACTGCCTTGCCACCCCATGTAGAGTTTTCTAGCCCCACTACTTTTCCGGCCCAGAGAAGAACCCATTAATTTTTAAGGTAGTTCTGTTTAACACAATGAAAACTGCATCATGTATTTATTTATTCATACATCAGCTTGGCGGTGGACTGTACTCCGCGGAGTGCCCCCCCTAGTTGTAAATGTCCTCAGATTTATACACTCTCTGATTCACTCGTAGCTTGACAGATGAATAATGAACTCATGGTGAGATTTGTTCTGTTCCCAGATCAGATTAATTCCGCATTATAATTCAATAATTACAACCTGTATTGTCAAAGGAAAAATAGAAAATCCTGACAAACCCATTTGCATATTTCACAGAAAATTATTAAATATAAAACACAATGTCACAAGTTTTTCCATTTCCGGCATTCTGTTCTTTAAAAAAAAAAAAAAAACTACACAAGACTCCAATCAGGTTATAAATCTCTCTTTCAGGATTTTTTAATTGTTATGGATAAATTACTGATGATTATGCTCCATCAAACGTGCTTGTCAGGCTCAGGTGTTACTAGTTGGAGGTAGTTTAGAATCCGTCTCTCTTTTATGACAGAAAGCGTCTGTGGCAATGAGACTGAGAAACAATCTTCTGGGGAATAATGGACGTTTTATTCAGTTCCCTCAGCAAGGAGGCGCGTAGCTCTTCCCTCGCTGCTCGACTGAGCTCAAGGTGCTTCCGCGAGCCGTTGGCCTGCGTGGTGTGGTCTTTTGAATATGAATAAAGACCGACAACTTTGGGAAATCAAACGAGTGGATTTTGAGTCGAGATCATGTTGTCACACAATGAAATTCCCTTGCTCGAATCTTTCATCTTTAGTTAAACATAAAAGTGAGTCTAATCCCGACATGACGGGTGCATTTGTCCTCTTTGGATTCAGGTCGAGATGTTTTATGAAAAGTGTTCCGTGTCAGTGATTTCTTGTAAAGTAATCTTCGACTCCTGCTAATTAAATGTGGAGGGGTGTGAGGAGCTCCGCTGCGAAGTTTAACCTATACTAATGCTGATTTGATTAAAGTGCATAGATTCTGGGCCGAGAGTCGGAGTCAAACGGCGGCGTCGAGGAAGCTGATTAATCGCCTGGATGTGTTAAACAGAAGTTTTTCTCTCTCTTTTTTTCCCCCCCTGAACCACTGACTCAGTGAGTGGGTGCAGTGTTGGTGTGTGTGTCCGTGTGATTGGTGAACGGCAGCTTGTGTGTGTGTGTGTGTGTGTGTCATGTGTCTTCCAGCTGGAGCAGTGTTTCAAGGGGGCGACAGGCGACATTGAGATGATGTCACCCAGTCCACTTCCTGTCTCCCTTCTAATCAAATGAACTCACTCTCCCTGTCTCCCTCCACCTCACTCTTTGACTGTCTCACTCTCTAATTCCATCAGATCTGGATTCCCTCCCGCACACACACACAGTGTGTGTGTGTGTGTGTGTGTGTGTGTGTGTGTGTGTGTGTGTGTGTGTGTGTGTGTGTGTGTGCGCGCGCGCGCGTGTTAGGAGCACAGGGGGTTAAACATGCGGCTAAGACAGCGGCTGCAGTAAATTCATGGCCTTGCCCGCTTGACAAATGACTGTGTCAGCCTCTCGAAGGACGGCGGCCCTGCATCGACCCTCAAGGTGCCCTTCCTGCTCATTCAGCGGTGGCTGAGGATCAGAACCGCAAGTGCAAAGAACTCAGTGGACAGATATGCAGATGGTGCCTCTGGGGAGCACAGTTCACACATTTCGGCGTCCTGCAGCGCGTCCACTTTTGGCAGGACTGGCTGGATGGAATTCAGCTTTTTAAAAAGGGTTCTGTTCATCACCCAAAGAGCTTCTCGAGCGACTTGAGTGGGAAGAGGTTTGATGTTGAGCTCCACGAAGCGTCTAAAGACACGTAGCTGTTGTGGGAATGCATTAACGGAGCCTTTAGAATACACATTTGACCTCCCGTGTGTCTCAGTGTGAGCTAAGAAAGACGGCAGTACTTGGGTGAAAATACATCTAAAAATCTCCTGGTTCCAGGAGCCGCCATCGTGCACTGGTGAAATAAAATGGAGCCATAGTCCGAGCATTGGAGAGTTAGCTTTACATCCCCTCTTGACTTTCTCAAACGCCCTTACGTATGCATCGATTTAAGCCTCATCATAATTTTAAAAAGTGAGTTATACTGAAAAACAAATCAACAGTGTGGGGTGATGAGGAGAATTTCTTCTTGCTATCAGATAACCAGCACACAGCGTGTGAAGGTCTGTGCACACAGAAACAGATTTTTTTGTCAGATACATTTTTTTTTTTTTTTTTTTTTGAAAATCCGCATCGCAAGACAAAACGGTGTTGTGAAGAAAAAGAGACGAGTCCAGTCATGGAAACAGGACGAGCTCAAGAAGAGCTCTGCTTGCTGGTAAAAGGAGATTTAGAACCATCTCGATCACTTTCAGGTGTTTTTTTTCAGGACGCCACTGGTCCAGATTGACATGCTGGTGGTGCTACCACACACGTTCATGAGGAAGACCGCCATTTTCCGCAAACCTGTGGCCGGCGGAACGCTTGCATGTACGATGGCCCTCGAAAGCTGTTCCGAAAAAAAAATAGCGACGGGCAAAAATGTCCAAATCAGTGCGTAAATATAAGTGACGCCACATGAGGTTGTATTTATTTTTCTAAACATGTGGCTATTTGGGACAGGAAAAAAGGAGGGCAGAGGCCTTTACTCTGCCTGGCTCATAGATGCCAGCTCTGATTGGAGACCACTATGTTTTGGCTGGCGATGGAGCAGGAGACGCCTGCTTAGTGGCGAGCTCAGGCAGTTGCGTCCTTTGAAAGCAAACCATTATCTTTAGCCATCCCTTACCCAAACCCCTCCCATCCTACCCAAGTGGCTTAGCTCCTAAACTTAACGATACCCCATAAACATCACGGTTGTTTGGGTTGGAGGCTGCAACGACCGCGTCGTTCATTTTCATCGTCGTGTCATTCTTTCGTCTACAAGAACAGCATCTGTTTTTGTTTCCCTTTGCAAACGCGAACAATGTTGTAAGTGTGGGAAAGTTTGATTCCCTCCTCCCCCCCTTTGTTTAGGTGCATATAGTACGTTACAGCTTAAAACTGAAATAAGGAAAGAAAACTCAATAAAATTGTAGTCTCAGCGTTTATTCGAGTTGTGTTTTTTTTTTTATTATTATCCAGCCAGTTCTCCTGGATTGCCTGGGATTGCGCATCTAATTAAAGCCATCAAACAGTCAACTCTCTGCCCTTCGCTCTCCTATTGAATTTCTTCCACCCATTACAGAAAAGAATGTGATTGGATTTTCAAAGCATTTTTCAGCCACCTCAAAACAAAGTGTGGCTTAGCCAAGTGTGAGCGAATCATATTTAATGGCAGCGTCTGAGCGGAGCGAGGGGGCGGGGCGGAGGCTGCTGCCTCCATTAAAAGTTAGACGCCGTGTGACAACAGTGGGGGGAGACGATGACAGTTGGTTTGGAGTGGGTGGGCGGGATGCGACTCCCCGTGTTGGGGAACGACGAGGAGCTCCATTTGACAGAGTTTGGTCAAAGTGGGCAGGTGGAGTTGAGCTCGAGAGCCGTAAAAGCAGCTCTGGAATGGAAACGTGTGGGTGCCGAGTGCCTCGTCGAACACTCGCTCATCTAATTGCATGTTGACACGAACAGGCGATGAGGGAGAATTAGCTGGGTGCATGGATGCTTGTGCCTGTTCATTCATCCCGAGCCTTTTGTAAACCCTTTCCTATGAGATCCATACCGCTATTATTACTGTTATTACCTGGGTGTTTTGTGGCTTCTGGTTCTAGTTGTCTGCTTGAAAAATGTAATTGGGTTATTTATTATTGGTGTCACAGTAATTTTTGGTGTGTTTATGTATGCAATTTCTTGCTTCAGTAGTAATGAAGCATAATCGGGTTGACAAGGATTGCGAGGCCCGGATAATTGCTGCTGGGATTCAACACAACAGCTCCCCTAGTGGATTCACTGAGTTATTACGCAATGCTGAAAAGACATTGCAAAGATATTGATAAGGAAAGGTAATACAACTTTGCTGATCCCACGACAGGGAAATTCACTCGCGATAGCAGCTCACAGAACAGGACAAGGTGCAAGGAGGCAGAAAGTGCATGCATGCAAAGAAAGTGATATAGTGGGGGAAAAAAAGTGCAAACACAATGCAAAATAATACAGTAACAGGAACAGATTATATACATATTGACATGGTGACAAGGAAGAACTAGACTGATGCGTTATAAGGTCTGACAGCAGTGGGGATGAATGGTCGCAACAATTTTTCACTGCCAGAGCAATCCTCCTTGTCCATGCTGTCCGCCGCATTACGTTACTTGACAATGAGTTTATTCATGATTGAGGTTTCTTAACAAAACAAGAAGTAACCACCATGGAGTTTTTAGTTTATTCATTAGGGCAAACAGTTTGCCAGTGGAACCTTCAAACTTTAATCCCACAATGCCTCTCTGATCTGCTACCACGAAGGTTAAAAATTCATTTTTTTGTGCAGAAATGGCGCCAGGTTAAAGTTGAAAGAAGATTAATGGCTTTTGAAAAAAATGAAAAAATAAAAAAAATCATCGAGCATATTGTTGGTTCAGGCTTATTACCGACAGCCAGCGTGCCGTCCTCCCTGGTGTGTGTAGTATATTCACGTCTCGTTGATTTCACTTGTTTATCATGGCTGAGATTCTCTGAGGGCTCCATGCGCAGAGCCTCGCTTGCCGGAGCTTCCGCACTGTTGTGCTGCGTGTGAATCCTTGAGGTCTGAAAAACCTGTGAAATGCTTCCTACCTCCTAAAAAATTTACATTTTTTTTATGAGAAACAGTCCTTGTAGCTTGTAACAAACACAAACAAAACTGACTCCTTAAACTTTCGCTTACAGCCTGGCCCTTTTTCTTGTTTCCGCTTGTGTCAGTCAGTTCCCTCTGTCTCCTCAGCCAATCGGCTCCCTGCTTGCCTCATGTCGCTGCACCGGCTTCTTGTTGTGTGATAGGTTCGGTTCAGTCCTGTCGTCAGTGTGAGTCTTGGTCAGATCATTTGCCTTGTTCAGTGTTCCTAGTTTCTGATCCTTTCCCCCTTCTGTTTCCTGTAACTTCTCCTGTTCATTTGACCTGCATTCAGTCTCCTAATTTTTTCTTAAACACATTTTTATTGTTTTTAAACACAGACAATACAAAACACAAACATAAGAACCCCCACCCCGACCCATCAGACAGCACGTTCTATACAGAGTAAGAGGTGTAAAATAGTCAGATTGATCAAGACAATTGTAATAATGACATAATGATGGGGGAAAAAAATTAATTAAAAAAAAAAAATACAGTTCTAGTTCATTTCCAGTCCACAGTATGTAATCATGAATTGACGGTAACCAGCCATCAGCAGCAGTTTTCCAGCTCACAGGACCTTCTTGTTCTTCGGCTCACCTTCCTCCGCTGAATGAAATAAATAAATTCAACTCTCCGTTGATCTGAATGGCTGTGTCTTGGCTTTTCTTGGAGTTCCAAGGAAAATAAAATACAGATTACATTTATTTTTTTTCATTGCTTTACTTGTATGTTTGTTTAGTTGTTTGTTTTTTTTTAATATATGATGCATTTTGTAGAATATATATCATTATTTACGAAGGGACATATCTAGCGCTTTCTGCTCTCTTTCATCCAGTATATAAAATAGCATATTTTTTTGTGTAATTTCAAATTGCTCTTTTCTTTTGTCAACGACTGCAATACAGTAAAGACTAAAACATAAGATAAAGACTAACAATATTATGTCAATCAAGATTACCGACCCTAAACAATAAGTGATTTGTGGATAAGGGCTTCCAGTGTGCTGGATGGTTGGTATATGCATGCAGAGCAAATGTGTAAAAGAGAAGGAGGGCAAATATTTGTTGTTTTTTTTTTGTCACTTTCAACATGTTTGGAAATGTGCTGACATTAGGATAAAGGTTGTCACGCACGCAGCGATGATGAGATGCGTACTGTCACCGATGGTCCTCACAAGTGCAAGAATCCCAACCTGTTTGTGTGCTCGTCTGTTCAATATTAACAATGCTGTATGGTGTAAGTCCTCCCCTGCGATCAGTATGTATGGCACACTGTGCACCTGCTACATTATTAACAGTGTGCGTGTGTGTGCGTGTGTTTGTGCGTGTGTGTGCATACGGCCATGTGTGGAGCACACGTGGAAGATGAAAGAGACGTTCAAGGGTTCATAACAATGTTCCTCGGTGCTTCTCTGCATGCTTTTCCCAAAAACTACGAGACCTTCAGGGGGTGCAAAAGTGACCTTAAGTCCTTCACCTTCACCTCGCTTAAACTTTCACCTCTCTGACCCAATAATAACATTAACACAGAGACAAGAGGAGCCGTGGATGCCTCAGTCGGAAATTTACAAGCTGGGACACCGCGGAGGTTCATGTTTCATTCATAAGCACCACCGTGGGCAAACAGGGGGAATGCAAAGCTCGAGATCAGGTGTGTGTCTGTGTATGGAGTTAAAGCCTCCGCATGTGTGTGTTATGCCTCCGAGAGAAGTGAGCGTTACGGGCGCATGAATGAGCAGCAGTCGACAGGAGATAAGCCCTGAGAGGAACGCCTGTGTGCGTCTTGTGCTGTGGGTTTTTGCATGGCTGCACATGCGCGTGCGTCCGCGTGCGCGCATGTGTGTGCGTGTGTGTATGCATGTCGTATACATCCGTCCCCGTGTAAGCGCAGATGCATCTCATGTTGTTTACCTTGGTTGTACATGAGACCAGGCCGGCAAGCGTGTTGTCTTGTGGCCCACGGAGTGCGAGTGTGGCACTGATGAGCCCGGAGATCTTATGGAGGACGGGCTCTCGCTCCTTCAAGCATAATCAACCTTCAACGGTCGCGTGTAGCACAAATCCGCGGCGGCCGGGCTCTGAGGCATTTCTTGCCAGCACGGCGCAGGGCGGAATCGGAAGTGACACCTCTTTCTTTGTCTTTAAACACATTCATTTCTTAGAGGCTTTCGGAGACTATGGTGCCAAAGTGTTCGCCGCCACTGTTAGTCCACGCGCACCAAGCCGCATTTTACATCATCTACTCGCTTCGTATAAAACTGAGGGTATGGCTGATTTTTAGTGTGCTGGCGTTTGCTAGTTACTCTCAGATATCATTGTTCATTTGTTGACTAAGGCGGGTCAGATTGGCGCAGTCTTGTTTTGAACCCCCCCACCCCCCTCATCCACCGGGACAGCTAACCAAGATGAGGTCATTCCTTCCCCCTGCAGACCCAGAAGAGCTCTGCCTTTATGTCCTCCAGAATGAGCTTGTAATCCTCACTCCCTATGAGCTTGATTGTTGCCTTAGAGCATCCAGCTGGGCCGTGGTATAATGGTGCTAAGAATCCTTTCTTGTTGCTACAGGTAACCAGTCTCTCTGCTGTGGAAGTTCCTGCCTGGAGAACTTAAAAAAAAAATATTTTTCTTAAAGCCCAAACATGCAAATTTAAAAAAAAAAAAAAAAAGTTTATCTTAAAATAACGCCTACACATTCATTTTGATGTGACTTGTGAGAGGAGGAAATGCAGCCCTGTCATTCCCACTCTCTGCTTCAAAAGCATGTTCGTGCGCTACGGGCTGAGCTGATTGGGTCGGAGTTCCTGCAAGAGGTGCCTTAACCCTTCACGGTCCGGAGGCTGGCGAGGAAATGTCAGTACAGATGTCGTGCCAGCCGAAAAAAGGGAGGGGAACATGGACTGAGGAGAAAAGGTGAAAGGTGAGATCCTTACCGGCTGCAGTGTAACTGCAATGGTCACCGACAATAATGAGGCCAACCAAGAGATTTAAGGATGCTGCAGTGGAACCGAATATCTGTTGATCTCTTCTTAAAACATATTTTCATG
>CAAKHG010004305.1:46397-61758 GCA_901007715.1 Dactylopterus volitans
AATATGAGCAAAACAAAGATTATGCTGTTTAGTCAAACCAAATTACAAAAAAAGGTGAAAGGTGAGATCCTTACCGGCTGCAGTGTAACTGCAATGGTCACCGACAATAATGAGGCCAACCAAGAGATTTAAGGATGCTGCAGTGGAACCGAATATCTGTTGATCTCTTCTTAAAACATATTTTCATGCCTCTCCGTCCCTGCCAAAATCATGTCTCCTTTTCAAATAGTGGTGTAAGTGCTGGTTCTCTCCAAATTAAACACGTCACTGTTTTGTAGCGCCTCCTTGTGTCAAGAGAAGCTGCCGTTGCGCAGAATAAGACAACTAATAGCTTTAAACAAATTGCTATCTATTTTTTTTCTTTAATTATCTTCTAACTGCTTTAATTCCTTGTTTGTAGGGACGTTGTGCTGCTTCTGTCTTGTTGATGGTGTAACTGTCTGATGTATGTTCCTCGCTCTGAGATCGATCATGAAAATATTATTCTCAGTAAAACCAGCTGATTAAATGGGAGTTTGCACTAATATATGCACAGCAAAAGATGTATAAAGCTGTTTTCTTTGTGCCGAATCTCATAAATCTTGCCAAGTGACGCATTTGAGGCCATGCTGGTCAGGCCCACGGCTACGCCTAGGAAAACAAAATGGAGTTGCGTCAGTGGCGTCCCTATGCAATGATTAAAGAGCATATCTGTGGTTCTGATGCATTGATTTTTGTCCTTTTTAATTATCCTCTGCGAGTCTGACATTGTTGAAAAGGTGTGACGCCGGCCACAGGGGGAATGTTAAAGGAATAAAAAGATGAAAAGAATTTCTGATCATCTTCTTTTTTCCTTAATCATTGAATAACTTTACATCTTAAGGCCTATACAAAGATGGAGCACTCTGACTGAACTGATCTCAATTTGAGTCCGACTCTGTTCATTCAATCACGCGGCACACATGAAGGACAGTCAGTATTTCTACACTTCGCCGAGGTTTTTTGCAAATTTCCTGACAGCTGCGGAGGTGCAGAGCTTTATTTTCTCGCCTATAAAATGCGACACTCTGCATTGCGAGATTGTTGGCAGAAATTAGAGGGTTTTTTTTTTTTTTTTTTTTTTTTTTAAGGACAACAAAGAGAGGAATGTAAGATACAAAGAAATGTTATTTGAAACCTCTGGGGTAATTTGGGGGGAATTAGCACTGGTGGCATCTGATTTTTTTTCTGTTTAGTTTTTGTTTTTTCAGAGAGGGCGATGACTACAAAGGCCCACAGAAAAAAAAATATATAAACATCTTTTCATATATGTGTTCAAGTGACTCTGAGTAACCTTCACTGGAACAAAACTCTCTGCTGTTATATAAGGAGCGGATGCGGAATGCACAGACATTAATAATTAATAACCTCAGCAAATAAAACCAAACCTATCTCCATAAACACCGAAGGCGAGAGTAAACACAGCGACTGTTTTTGTCACCCGAGAGAACACTTGAACGTGCGGGTCCATACGGCGCCCCTTTTTTTTTTTGCCTTGCATTACCCCTCTGCTCCTCAAGAGGCGACAGCGAGTCACTCTGCCATGAGCCGAAGCTTATGGCCACGCGCGAGTGTTTGAGGGAAATCAACTGGCAAATCGAGAGTTCCACCCTGGGTTCCTCATGCTAAGGAAGTTAGCATTTCCTAGTTTCTCACAACAGGGGTGGACGCTCCTATTTTCTGGTAATATTATTTTCCCAATGAAAACATCCTCCAGTTCATCTCAGCCAAAAGCAGGCCTGCACCATGGAAATATTTAGCGATAAGCATCATTGTTGCGTGCCAGTTTGACCAATTACCTCACAGGACCCCTTTAAATATCAATCAGAGTCTTTGTACTCTGGTTTCACGGTGGCTCCGTCTGCACCGACATAGCCACCATTTGTTTCACTTTACTACCCTGCAGAAACCCAACAATAGCCTGACAAAGAGATTTTCTCCACAGAATGAGATGAAACCAGTGTCAGCTGAAATTTTGCTGTAGCCGTTGATTCGCTCGAGCGATCCTGTGTTATCTCCTGCAGGGCCGGAGAAGTGCTGCAGGCTGTAACCTCGCAGCAAAACACATTTGCTTTCTCAGGGCTGGAGGTACAAAAGAACATGTTTTACTTTAATGGTTTATGCATTTTTAAACATCTCTTGTACTGAGTGCCAGAGCCTCAGAATGTATGCTTCTTTTTTTTTTTTTTCCAGCTCTCGAGTCTCGTCTTGTCTGCATCCTGCTGTCCAGTTCAGATCCGAAAGGAGGACTGTGTGTGTGAGTGTGTGCTTGTATTTGTGTGTGTGTGTGTGTTTTTAACACTGTGGATGTTGTATATTCATGCAATACATGTAAATGTGTTGTGCCTGCAATGTTGCCTTTTTCCACCTCCGTCATATTGAAACTCCACATCCGTCCCCCCTTGGCTGCTTTGGTATCGCAGTTCAGGGCCATCAGCCAATCACTGCACGTCACCGCACCCGACTGCCATCAATTAGGTAATAGGATGTAATGATTTTAGCAAGGCTTGTACTAACTTGATATCGACCCTTTTTTTTTTACCTCGCGAAGGGTAAAATACAATATTCCAGGCTTTAGTTTCTCTAATCTTCCCCCTTGTATTGGAACAGCAGGACAGAGATGACACAAATCACTCTTCAATATCACCAAGTGTGGCACTTGCGCTAGCTACAGCCTCTTAATTTCACATAGAGAACCAGCGCCTCGCCGGCACCGCCAACAAAATCTTCACAAACAGAGGGTTTTATCGCAATACACCGCACAGAACCATGTAGCAGACACTCAGAGTTCATTTAAACAGGAATCCTCTCTTCATACATCACGTGCGGTCACCAAAATTAAATATGCTCCATGTCCCCTGACCGACCAATCAGCTTTTCTCAATCATGTCACGGGGTCATGTGCACTGCTGTCGTGATTGAGATATTAGCATGCTGCTGCATTGCTGGCTTAAGGACCAGGAAATGAATAATATTGGACTGGAAAACAGAAAGCGAAAAAAAGAACACCAACTGTCGTCAGGCCTTCAGGGAAGAATCGTGACCTTTCACTCGTTTAGCTGAACCAAATGATCTCACCTTGAAACAATAACAGCTATGCAATGCGAGCATCTCTCAAAGGTCAGCCGAGGGGCACGTTTGCTGCGCGGGGGGGGCGGAGGGGATATATTTATCAGCAAACTGTGTTTTTATTTATGTAAGGCTGTTTGGGCAATGAGACAGCGAGGACACCAGGAAGCATCAGGAGACGCAAGATGCAGATAAGGAGAAGAGTCGGTGTTGGTACATCATGGAAATATAAAAGGGCATTAACCAGGTTAAAGGACATCGCATTACTGAATATGCGATGTTGCATAATTTGGCTAAATGACAAACAACAGCGGAACTGAATCCATTCGCTGTGTGATTTAAATATCAGTGTGACTTGAATTTTGGGGAGAAAATTATCTGACCTGCAAAATTAATGACATGCTCAGTGGCTTAAAGTTTTTTTATTTTTTTTTTTTTTTTAGATAAACCCTTTATGTGACCCAAATCTTTCTTCTTCTTCTTATATGTTTTTTTTCTTCTTTTTTTGTATGTGTTTTGCTGGCTAACTGCACACCTTACGCCACACAAACCATTCAACCCTCATAATGCTCAGCTCTTGGAAGAAATGAGTCTTTTATTCGATGACATTAAAACTTTTGACAGTATTAAGCTTCTTCTTTAAGAAAAATGTACAAATAAATAATTCACATGCTTCTTCAGGAAAGGCTATTTTTATAACTGACGTAAAACGATTGAAATCTAAACCAAGCTGGTGAGTCAAATAAATGAATTTTTTTTTTTTTTTTTTTTTTTTTTTTTTAGCATTTCCCATAAGGATCAGATCTGACCAGACCGCTCGAGAGTGTGGATGTTGCTCCAGGGTCCTGGTTTCTGGTTCTGGGCTGATGCCACTGCTTAACATCCTCTGCTGTTTCTGCAGGATGAGCCCATGCGTCCTCTCCATCCTCAAGCTTGCTGTGGCATAACATCTTCAGATGAAACTGCCACTTTGCCAGCAACCTCACCTGTTAAATTTTTTGCTGTACCTTAGCCAGTATTATTCCCCCGACACATCTGTTTCTGTTTCACTTCATGGTTCACCATCTGTTTGGTATAATTGTTTAATCATGCACTGGCAAATAAGTCTAAAATGATTCGTTTTTTTTCTTTCTTTTCCACATTTCTTTTTTTTGTATTTCCCACATGTCATAGATTTCACTGGATTTGTCAAAGGGATGTTTGCAGAATGTAAAATATGACTTTGCTATGAGCAAAAGCCCAACCTATCTCACCTAAACAAACACATGCAGCGCGTCTACATTGGTCAGGCCATGATTGAAATTCGGGTTCAGATCAAGATGAAAACTGGTCCCCACAGGTATAGGAACATCTGCATGTGCGTGCACGCTTTCACAGTGAGAGGTAACTCAGGGCAAAGTCTCCCGAGGACACAAACATTAAGGGAAATCCAATTAAATTGCTCATAAAACATCCTCAAATCTCTGCCGCTGCTCGCGACTGTTCAATAGCTTTTCATTTTCAGAGAGTTTGAAGAAAGGCCTCCTGATATTTGTTGATTCATGATTTAGCCATTTGTTAAGGTCAAGGCTGAAAAAAGTAAGAATGATAAATTCAACCATTGAATCAGGTAGACATGTGGGTTTGTTGCACTGATTAAAACTAAGCAGCCATGTCATTTTCATGATAGTTTCCAGCTACAACACAATTTAGTACAGTACATTCAAATCTAGCAGTTACCCAAATCAAAGACAGTCCCAAGCAGCTCATTGAGCCGGTATTTACCATGTGATTAAATCATCAAGTAATCAAATCTAAAAATTTCACCAACTGCCGGATCACAAGCTCCTATAAGAAATCGCAGACCTCCTCAGAACACGCAATCTGATTAAGTCCCCACCGAACGCAATTTGTCTGCGGCTAATGAAAATGAATGTAACCTGCCCCCACACGCTGTTTCAACAGGACCTGGGCACGGGTACACGCCGGCATGGTTAGTCCAATCACGTCCACTTCCATGTAAAGTCTCTGCTGTCAGTGCTGTAAGTGACGGCATCACCTCATTTTCCAGTCTTTTGTCTTAGTCTGAATACGCCTAAAATGACAAAAAGAAAAAAAAAAAGGAGCTATAGAGGACGTCTCGCTAAGGATTAAGAGACTGCTCTTCCTGACCCTGGATGTTAAAGCATCACCGTCGATCGACACGTGCATCACTATCCGATATATATATATATATATGTATATATATATATATACATATATATATATGTAGAGAGAGAGAGATATGCTCATTTGACTGTGGAATAGATGCAAGAGAAACAAACAGGCTTCAGCATCTTAGCTTTTCGTTAAGCGACAGTTCAAAAGGTCAACGCAGTGGAAAAAAAAAACAAAAAAAAAAATCAAACGACCAACTTCTTAGCGGGAGATTGATTTGTCATGGGAATAATATTCTGAGGACCAATTTCATCTGCCTGTTTCCCCTCTGTGGTAAATTGAAGCGTGACAAGTCTTATCAAGTGCATTTCAGGACATGAGACTCCCTGAGAATACTGATGAGGCAGAGTTGAGTCAGTTAAAGGGTAAATCCAAGTCATTCGCATTGAAATCGAGCCAGTGCTCGCCCAGAGTTGTCTGCGTTCCTTCCCATGTCGGTATTGTGGCATGTTTCATATCATGGACAGGCCATTTCGGCTCACGGGTGAGCTCCATTTTCTGACTAGTTATATAATTACCTCTGCTAAAGGGGATTTTATCACGCGCATTTGCTTAATTGCCAGCAGGATTACACAAAAACTACCTGGGAGCGTTTTACTGAACCTGGAGGAGGAGTGCACCGTGGGCCGAGGAGGAACATCTTGTATTTTTGGGCCCAATTAAAACTAAGAAAAAAGTGCACTTCTGTTGGTGGGATTTCATGAAATATTATAAAAATCGTTTTCCCTGAGCATGAGTGAAGGAATAGATCTGTAGGTGATTGGGATGGAGCTGTACAGATTTCTCACAAAATATTCAATGGACCTTTGCAGGATTATGTACACTATAGATAGCGCTTGAAGTTAGATATAAGTTACATTTTTTTTTTTTTTAAATAGCCGGAGATGCACAATTGCACGCCACACATACTCACTCTTACATTTGGCAGCGGAGATGCAAACTGAGCCGCGAACGTCGGCTTCAAATCAGACAGCAGGCGGAAGAGCAAGAGCCGTTTCTGGCAAATTAGATAATGAAAGGTGTTTGGCTGATCAGTTGAATTTCCCAATTTTTGTACCATTGATATGTGCTGTTGGTCATGCTCGCGCAATTCCAAGTGCGTGTCTTGCAAAACATTTGCTACTTCTCCTAATTACAGAAACCTGCTTCTTGGAAACAATTAACCCACAGTTCAATTGAGCCAGATGGCAATGAATCACTCCGGAAAATCAGTCGGCGTAAAAAAGATTTTTTTTTTTTTCCTTATTCTTGCAACTCCTCAGCTGCCATTTTTGTTATTAACTCACCCACACAAACAGATACTGGGCCATCGGCTTTTCACTTGAGGGCATTTTAGCATATGGGCCACCCCCGTCCTCCACCGATGAAAAACGTAACATGTGCTGCAGGAACGAACCGGGCGCTGCGAAGAGCGCTGACCAAATCCTGGTGTGATTGGATCACTTGACCCGCTCCACTATCGCAGAGGCTGACATTGTCATAGAAGGTCACCAAACCTCCCTGAGGACGTACCTTTCAGAATCAGAAAGATGTTTGTCATTATACCCAGGTATGAAATCACGAGTGGCTTCTCTCCAGGAAAATACACACATCTGTAAAGTCTAGAAAATATAAAAATAGAAATAGAAAACAGGCAAACCAGTCATAGCAGCTCTAAAATAAATTTGGGTTATAGACATCGTGCGTGATTCTTCACATCTTTTCGTTTTTACGAGGTAGTGGGCTCGATGAGTAAATCAGCAAAACTGGTCTGTGGTTGTAGACGCAATTCAGCTTTAAGTTTTATCAAGTCCCCTGTAAATTACTTGGCTTGACCTTGACGGTGGATCACAGGGGCCCACGTACTGTAGACCTGTTAAAGTCTAAAATCGCTGTGAGGCTGTGCGATTAATGTGCGGCTCGCTGTAAATACGTTAACCTGTAATGCCGTTAGTTTCAGTCTGCTTCGCGTCGGTGTGACAGGAATAAAATGTTCTCCAGACAATGGGTGGAGAGGAGAAAGGTGCCAAAGTCGGGAGAGTGTCTGGAAATTGTGCCAAAAATCATTTAGCCACAAGTGTTCTTTACTGACATGGAAATATGCTCCCTAACCACAGATGGCCATCTCCCTCACTAACTGGAACCAGTGGTATTCCCTCAAGAGCAAGTCTTGTCGCCGCATTAGCAACCCCCACGGCTGACAATTTAGTCACAGATGGTGGCTGCGAGTGTACAGGAGGATTACATAAACATTAGCGAGCAGGCTATCGAAATTGAATTTGACTACAAAAGCGGCCGCGATGGCTTTTGTGAGCAGCGCGGCAGAGGTCCAGTCTGCATTTGTCTGAAGCGTTTTGAACGCGAGGCCGTCGGTGTGGCAAAACATTCTTTTTTTTCTTTTTTTTTTTCCTTTTTTAATGGAAAAAATAAAAAGACATTTACTCCATGTTTAAAATGAAATCCTCCACTGAACTGTGTGAGACGAATTACAAATAAGGTGTGTGCCCAGCAGGAATCATGTCATAGCATTAGGATGCAATCGGTTTTCCTGCAGGAGCGTCGAGGAGAGGATGAGAGATACAGTAATTGCTGTTGTCTGAATGAATCCTGTAGGGACTCGCTGGGTAAATAATGCAGAGCTAATTGATTGGAACTACTTCCAATTGATTGCTATAGTGGAGCCAGTGTAATAAACTTCGGAGGTCGCCGACATTGTGTGACAGACATTATATAGGCATTAGTGAAAGGCATGAAGGCATTGTGCACAGGTCCTCCAATTTCTTTTTATTGTAATAGAGGAGCAATTTACCGTTTACCGTGTATACAAGAGTGTAAAGCCATTATTACCCTTCACATCCTAAACCACATTTGGCCACACATGCATCAGCAACATTACATGAATAAACGGCTTTGTCAAGTGAGACAGACAGACTTTATCAACGGTACGAATGACTCACTTTCCCGTCATACCAATTTGTCTCCCAACAATGCAGTGATTAACCTTCACCCGGAGGCTGTAAATCAGCTTGGCAGAAGCTGGATAAGGAAGGAGATTCACAACGCAGATGCAGCTTCTGCACAACGTACGTCCTGGCGAGCACTGCACCATTTCCCCAAAAGACAGACTGGAATTGTGGCCAGTCTGGGACATTGTGCACTCAACATTTGCGTATTTGCCAGATTGAAAAGAGCTTGTGTGCTCAGCTGCTGTTTTGTCCTGTCTGGCGAATGGGCAAAGCATTTTATAGGTCATTATTTTTGCTGCACTGATGACAGATTTCTCATTTTGGCATGCTCGCAGTTGTGACAACCGTCCAAAAAAATCTTTAGAGGTACAACTTAAATGCCGCTTCTTTTTTCAGTGTTGATTATGGCTGCAGATATGAAGTCGAACTCAGTGTTTCTCAGCTAAGAAAAGACTGCAGATGAGCTGAAGTGGTTGAAGTGGAATTTACTGATATCACAGGTCTGCACGGAGAACTCTGCGATTAAGAATTTGTTAAAACCACGGAGTCAGCAAAATTAGCCAAAGGTAACGGATGAATGATTAAAAAGGTTTAAAGCAAAAGCTGAATACTTTGCTATTGTAACCAAAAAATATATATATATATATTGCTGACATTACTAATAGTAGGGAGGGCCAGTGGTAAGAGTTTGCATAAAGTAACCAGAAATTTTTGACAAAGTTCCAATTAATAGTTAATGGCTAAAATGATTAATTAATCACTCCTGAATACAGCAGTTAGCAAAAAACAAACAAACAAAAACCCAAGTTGAAATCATATTTTGAGGTAAGATGGTTAAATGGCTGCAACAGTTAAAAATCAGCGATGAACAGCTGAAAGTGGGTGACGGCCGTGGATGGATGGTTGAATAGTTAAATCAGTAATAATAATATACTGGACTGACAGCAGAAATGTCACTGATATGTCGTCCACATGCAGACTTTCGCAAACTCACCTGCCCACTGTCATATCCACGTCTCATCAGTTAAAAAGCGTCTGCCAGTTTGAGCGAATGCATTTGGAGGAAGTTCAATGAGAAGATCTGATTGGATACGTCTGAACAAAAGCTTGGCGTTACTGACTGGGTAGGAAACAATAAAGCCATGAATGAATTTAGTTCCAGTATGTTGCTGATTGAGGAAGTCAGGGGAAAAGTGAGAGTTGGAGTGATATGTCTGACGATGTTTGTATATCTGTTGTGTAGCTTTTGAAGATTATTGCTTTTAGCTCTTCAGTTCAAAAAAAAAAATGATTAACCGACATGTCAAGTGTCACATTCTGCAGGGACGTCGGAACTCAGGAGAGGGAGCTGAGACAGCTATGTGTCCCAGAAAATATGTAAATTTTTGGAAAATATGTAAATTTTCTGGGACATGAACAAGTCTTTTTTCTCGCGCCTCCCTTTGAAGATTACAAAATTATCCCACATGGTATTTACTGACTGTGTTACTTAGGTAATCCGGACCGGAAGATGAATTTGATGAAGCCTGCAAAGTGCACGCAAGGCCGTTTGGAAGATGAAAGGTTTTAGTTTTAGTTGGCAAAGATTGTCAACTATTGAAATTGCTTCTTTTCTTTTTCTTTTTTCTTTTTTTCCTCTCTCACATTTCAAAGACAAGGAAACGATAGCGTTGTCCCTCGCTGAAGGTCTCATCTGCGTCAGAGCTGGCGTGCGAGGGAGAAAAGATGCAATTCCATTTTTATTGCACAAATAAAATGGAGCTTCCGTCAAAAAGCAGACAAAGGACACCGCTTTTCTGTGCCTAAATCCTCAGGTTTGACAGTAGAAGTCATCAAAAACAGTGATCACTCATTCTTAGATCTTTGCCCCTCGGAAGCCCTGTAATAATGTTGCTTAAATTAAAATGTTCAGCTCCTCTTTGTCTGGCGGATTTTTGCAATCAGATGAAAAAAATAAAATAAATAACACATACAGTATTTAAGCTTGAAGGCCGTCCCCCAAGCAGTGCTTCTCACTTATTAAAAGATCAATCAAATATTTATTAGACAAGCGTGCTCTTCGCGAGAGACGCAAACGCGCTCATAAATTTTTCGGCATGTAGCAGTTTGACTCAGACCATAAGTGTTTCTGTCTGCCCCGCTAACGCTCCACTTAAGTCTTAAACAATTCAGGATCTCTTCCATTTAAAGCAAAGAATGCAGCAGGAGGACGATTACTCATTCAAAGCAGCATTATCTGCTCTCAAGGTGCCTCCGCCGCTAATGCTCGCTGAGTGATTCTGTGTTCTCATCGGCGGGATTGCAATTCGGGGTAGTTGAGGAAGTCTTGATGGGGAAACTCAATTAGGATGCCAGGAACGGTCGTGTTCTCAGATTCCGTCGCTCCGTAACGGAGTGACAGCGCCAGCGCTCGCATCTGAGCAATCCGAGTCATCCTGGGAAGCGGCAGCGTCGAGAAAGCGGAAAAAAAAACACCCTCCCTGGCGTGGTTTGATAATTGTGAGGCACAATAAGCGTTTTTTTTTTTCAATACTTATCGTTCATTGTGCAGTTTTTAACACTGCAGGTAGGTAAATTACTTTCCTTGACATGGTTTTAAATTGCAAACTTTGGGATTTTTGATGGCTAATAAAAGTTTGAAAACATGACATTGGACTTTTGAGAGTTGCAACAGGCTTTGTCACCATTTGTTGAATTAAATAAGAGTGAGAGTTCATTTGACGCGACTCAACGTGTAACGCAGCGTACACTGTTTAGGGAACATAACGACAGCTTAAGTGATACGGAAAACTCATCATCAGCTTCTTTTAAGCGATAAAGTAGAGGATTAATATTAAATGAATAGCATCATCTAAGTTTTCTTCAAGTCAGTGAACTTATTTAGAGGCCCTGAAAATGATTTTCTCCATCAGATAGTTTCTAACAGATCATTTTTGGTAATTTCAGGAATTTCACTTTTTTTTTTTTTGGCTTTTTGTCCAAACCTCATTTTACTTTGAAGTGGACGGTGATGTCACTGGCCACATTTCTGCGCACCACCTGGCAAATTTGAATCCGAGCCAGATGACAATTAGCAGGGCTGTTTGCTAATGTTTTGCATATTTGAGCTCTGAAATGTTTAAAATAAGCCAAAGATATGCTTTTCAAAGCTTTTTCCATCCCAAGCTGTTCGACCTTGTTGTGTGCAAGTGGCAGTGGAGGCAAACTTTAAGCAGCACTGATGAGACTGTGATTTAGCTTCTCGAGCTCAACCATCTCGTTACAACATGGTCCCAGTAAGGCTCAAAGCAAGTACTCGCCCAGCATGAGTATAATAAAAATGATGAATGAGAATATCCTGTTTTATACATTTAGCATAATCTGTAACATGTGCATTTCGTCTCAAAACCGGAAGACAAACCATTTTTATTCATAGGTAAGGATGTCAAGCACGTCGTTAGCAAACTGCTGCTTATTTCATTCAGACACTCATCTGGAGTCGCATCTCTGGCCATCTGAAAAATGTAAGTGCACATGTGCTCTGCATTTAATGCTATTATGGAGATTCCAATTCCTGAGGGGAATGTTTGGCTCTTTCCGAGCCCAACATCATGCATCAAGTTGACCAGCTTGCAGCTAACTGTGTGTGCAGGTTTTTCTCAGGCAAAGGTTGGTTTGTAGAACTTGAGTGAGCCCAGACTTTTCAAGCTACCTGCTTTTGGCTCAAAAGAATATTGAGAGTAAACCAAAAATGAGCTTGAGGTTGCTATAAGGCCTCAGAGAGCTGAAGAGCCTGCACAGTCCAATGTTGCTCATTTGTGGGTTTATCATTATGATTGATAAATTCCACCATTAATGTTAATATATTGTAAACCACATTTTCACAGGCTTTTAGATGCTAGCTCTTTCTGTGCTAGCATGCTCTGAAAATGTATTTAGGGCAAAACCTTTCTATCACACCATCGAGCTCTGCGTTTTATTTTATTTTATTTTTCTGCGTTTTGTTATATTTAATGTTGCTGACATTAAATTACATTCATTGAATCCTTCCCGGGGAAGCAAACTATATTCTTTTATCACACCTTCAGGTTAAAAGCAAACTTTTCTCTTTTTTGGGGGGTTAACTGTGCAAATAAATTCTGATTCTGATGGTTGCCGTGTCGCTCACCGCAATCCTCAAACATAGACTGAAAAATGGTCAATAAGTCACCTATGAATATTCAACCGCGCTGTATAGCATCTTTCCGGTCAACTGACCCTTTGGAGATTCCATCCCAGCCTGGTCCGTCTGTGGCTGGGATGGGATGGGCACAGTCTCAGCCAATGTATGATCGATACGTACGCTGTAATGGGATACCTGTCTGAAACGGTGACGCTGCTCTTGCGGTTGCTAATCACGGCATGTGGGCTCCAGCGGTCCAGGATGCGCTGCAGCAAAGGATCCCCTGACATCATGCCTCTCAGTTGGCTTGTAGGTCGGAGAAAATGTTAAAGGATTGGAATGTTCCATCCGCATGGAGATTCGGTGTGGGGCTGAGCTGTGAGGGATATTTTCCCCATCGTGGAGACTTCAGCTTTGTTTGGGTTTGTCCACGTGACGCAGCTGGAAGGGAGCGCAGGTTCACATCACTGTGGCCGATTTGTTTACACCGACATCAATAACAATCAGTTGAAACACCAATTTGAGAATTCTCCCAAATTTACTCCATCTCTCCCTCTCTTTTTTCTGTTTCATAATGTAGTTTGTTTGTTTGTTTGTTTTTCAAATTTCTGTACATGAGACCAGCTAATGGTCTCTGGCAATGCAGCGTTGACAGAAAGGCTGGTTAGCCTTAACCATTTCCTGGTGTGTGGTCTATCTAAATTGTTGTTACCAAGTGGGAGACTCCTCTGGAGGGTAACATTCCTTTCCAGTTTGTGGAGTCTGACAGCTTTCTTTGATATGTGTTTGACCCTCGCCGCTGACTGTAGCCAGGTTGAAAGGTTAAGGAAGGAGAGAGAGCTTGGTTTGCCTGCCTGGTCAGAATGCCACGATCAATACGGTGCTGAACAAATCCATCTCTGTTCTACAGAGGGAGTTTACCCAGGATTCTGTCAACATGAAAGCCACATCGTAATGCGGAGCCATCGGGGCCACCTCGGGACCGCAACCAACAAGTACGCCGACAGAAAGGAGAAACTGCGGTCTCGGCTGAGGCTTAATGCAGCATGGATGTTGCTTGTCACCGCCTGAAACTCAGAGAGGAGCTCAAACTGAAGGTGAAAATCGGTGTGTTGTGTAGGTTGTGCTTTTGCACCACTTTTGATAACAATAGGGTTTTTTTTTGTTCTGTTTTTTTTTTATTTTTTTTATCTTGGACTCAACTGTCCTGTCATTGTTTGCTTAACTGATCTCAGAAAACGTCACCTTTTGGCTCCCTCTCTCTTTCTCTCTCTCTCTTTTCTTTCAGCTCTTCTTTCTCATATATTTTTTTTTTTAACCTCTCCAGCTCGTGTCTTCTACTCTTCTCGTCATGACTATGGGGTCATGCAAATTAGATCCTAAAACGCCTGCTAATTTGAGAACTTGCAAGGAGACTACAGGCTGACTTGGTGCAATGAGTCTTCGAACTATAAGAGCCGCTGGGATCAGCTCAATGGCTTCTGTCATGGTCTGTGAATCCCATAGTAGACCTGTCACCTTTAGGTCTAGCTCCTGGGTTATGGCTGAATAGCTCTGTGAGGGATTAACCTGCGAGGAGTCTGATGGTATCGGGATTTGGCATTCGCGATGAGAGGTGGGCATCGGGTGAAAGGATGAGCTCCGTTTGGTGAGGTGACTAATGAGACAAATCTGAGGTGGCCCACTCCCTGTTAAGCTGGTTTCAGTCTATTACACCTCGGGATTTATCTGTATTCAGTAGAAGAAGAACTGACTGGCTTTATCAGGCTCACCAATGGACTTAAAACCAACAATGCTGATATGTGTTACTACACCTTCAGCCTGATGGACAGGTAACCGTGGTAATGGCCTCTCAGTAACGCTGCAGCCCCGCCCTGAAGCACACTATGTTTCGCGACGCTGTTTTGAAGACGCTGAAACTAGCAGTAAACACATTAGAAAAATATTTACTGAGGCTATAAATCAAATGAGAGGGAGGGCCATTTTCTCCAGACTTCCATACGATATGATTTATGATATTTTTCACCGTGGCCTCACTTCTCATACCAAGAGGGCGCTCTCCAACGGCCAAAACTAATTCTTATATTCCTCAATCTGGAACCCCACTTGTAAGGACACCACAGTAATAAAGAGCACAGCAATTGATGAATGGTAAGTCACAGAGAAAGCAGAGAAACAAAAGCAATTGAAATTCTGCAGAGGAGAGCTAAGCACTATTAACCAAGGCTGCCCAGAGCGAGCCTGTGGGCACAACACAGCTGACGCCACGAATAAATGACGCCTACATCAGCTACTAATGTGATCAAAAGAATATTTCAAAAATCAGGTGGGCTTTCGCATGACCATTTGGGCGTTTTCTGTCGAATAATACATTGTGCTACAGTATTTGAGGGATTTTTTGCTGATTTAAAAAGCCAGAAAAAAGGAGCAGGCTTTCCTGTCCTGTAATATTTCTCTGTGTGTTTTGAGTGTGTGTCAATAAAAGAGGAAAGAGTCATAATAGCCCAGTGAGGAACATAAACTCCCACTCTATCTTGTTCAGTGGATTGCTATTGTATTTTTTCAGTCAGAGCAAACTGACATTCCAGTTCCGGAGGGTTATGTCAGGTCATGCATACATATGCATGCACTGCTGCTTGCACACCTGTAAATGGCGTGCTTGTTCCTGAAATGCAACAGATCTCAACCCTCGCATCCCAAATCATCAATTAATTTACAAGATTGGCCGTTTCACAGGAATAATGGCACCGGGCTCTAGACGGGCGGACGTTTTTGTGCTCATTGATTATGGATGAGCATCTGGTCAAATGTGGATGTGCGATCTGATTGCTGTGCTCCTCCTGAGAGCTTCTCACCCTGTTTCCCTATGCACAAAGATAAACATGCACACGTAAGGGGCCCACTGAGTCATTCACCACACCCACATCTGTATTTATGGTAGCATACAAATGCAACTTCCAACATGACAATATCCCGACACTTAGCAACCGGG
>CAAKHG010004316.1:2740-18868 GCA_901007715.1 Dactylopterus volitans
TCTCGTATCTCACACATCCAGACAAATGAGCACGCGCACACGCACACACACACACACACACACACACACACACACCGAGTGAGTAATGTCTCTCTAACCTTGCAACACTGCTGGGAATAGCCTTGTGTGGATAGGTCACGCCCAAAATGGGTTTCCCAGTGTGTGTGTGTGTGTGTGTGTGTGTGTGTGTGTGTTTCTCAGCGAGTCAGAACAGCTATGATTAATTGACACAGATGCATCACATGGATATGACACCGAGACGTCCTACACACAACAAAACAAAAAATGCAAGGAAACAAAAAAAGGTCCTGCTCGTGCTTCGACTCCCACGCGCATAAATGATAAACTTTTATTTTACAGTCATCCACAGCGAGAGTGTCCGCTCTAATCCGCCCTGCTGTGGTTCCTCATGAAAATGTTCCTGTCCGCATGTTTCTGTGAATATATTCATGAGCTACGCTGGGCGCCTGCCTGCGTTGCATTTCCTGAATAATATCAATATCGCCTTTTTGAGAGACTGAAGGTTCATGGCCGACCCCTTGAGGCCGCGCCGGCGGGTGAGTTGAGCGCGTGCGTGCTGGCTCACCCTTCTCGCCGACGAAGGGCAGGGACCAGGTGAAGACGTCCATGAAGTTGGGCAGCCAGTAGGGGTGGGGCGAGCAGTTGAACTGTCTGATGTTCATCACGTTGTTCTCGTACTTCAGCACCGCCGCTGTGGAAGGCGAAGATACAATCCAAATGAGTACAAGCCAGCGTCTGAAATCCCTTTTTTTTTTTTATATGACATGAGAATGTGAAATTTGAGCGGTTCCGTGTAGCCGAGAGATTCAGCGCGTCCGCGTGGGTATATCATAATTATTGTTGGAAATAATGACGTCACTACTTTCTGCTTGTAAATGTCTAAGATAGGAGTCAGCAGTCTGAAGTCAGAATTTGTGTCTGAAGTTCTAAGGATCAAAAAAAAATGTTAAGAGAGTCGGGTCAAGGTCCATTACCATCGTCCATTAAGCTGCCAGCCGCCATTAAGAGGCACGACAGTGAGACACCATGATAAATATCGTGTTATTAGTGCTGTGGAAGACGTCATGCCTCGTTCCTGTGCCAAAAGCGCCACGTCCCAGTGGCTCCCAGGTTTGCAGACCCCCGGCACCGACTTCTAATGTCATGAAGACCCTGGAGAGACTCATCCCGGAGCAGCTCCGACCCATGGTCTCACCACATCTGGAACCCCTTCACTTTAGCTACCAGCCCTGCCTCAGAGTCGAGGACGCCATCGTCCGCCTGCTCAGTCATGGGGTGAGAGGGTGGTCAGCAACACCAGGGCACCACAAGGGCCCGTCCTCTCCCCCGTTACTCTTCACCTTTTACTACAAACAGCACTGCGCGGCGCGACACCCCCCCCCCGCGACCTTCTGGCCAGTCACAGGAGCTCGTTTGGTGGGAGGCTGATTCCACCCAAACGCACCACTGAACGACACAGGGGATCGTTCCTGCCCGCGGCCATCAGACTGCATAATTCTCATGGCTAATTGCAGTAGATACACAATATTCTCAGCACATCCTGTTACTGTACTCATGTTTCTATTATCATATTGATAATGTATGTATCTGTTAAACACTGCTCTTTCTTAAAGAGCTACTTTACATTTCTTCTCTACTTACTATAGTTTCTATTGATTTGTTTACATAAAGTTAATATCGTTCATATTGGGTCTATTTCTAATTTTTTTTGTAATATTCTTTGTCATATCTTGCTACTTTCTCCTTAAATCTTTATATTTATCCTCGCATGGAGCAACTGTGACCATACAATTTCCTCCAGGATTAATAAACTATTTCTGATCCTGATTAACCCGATAAAAACGTGAGCCCATACTGCCTTTGGAACGATTGATTGAATGGATTTTCTCTCTCTCTCTCTCTCTCTCACTGCTTCATCGAACCATCTGGGTGAATCCCTTTTTTCTTTCGTTTTTACAATTTTAAATAAAACTTAATTTGAACGTCTGTGTCGTGATGTGAAAAAGTTCCTGGGCCATTTTTTTGTTGTTCTTCTTCGCCTTTTGCGGTGAATGATTTCATTGTCTGCAGCTTCTGTACAGAGTTGTGACTGGAAACAAAAGCTACCTCGTTTGGGAAAGAACAACAAGGTGCGATTACCATCAAGAATGAGATTTGGATAGACAGCACATATATACAGTATATACACACAAACACACCGATCAAGGATAACATTATGACCGCTGCATGTCTCGCGGAGGATGTAATGGAACAGCCCTGCATTAGAGTCTCCCCTCAAGAGCAGTTTCATGTTGAATTTTTGTCAAATCTGTTTTGAGAACGGAGTTAGATATTTTAAAAAGCTGGGTCGGATTATACTGTGAGGTTTCCCTAATATTTTGGTCATCTCACTCGCGCTTTAGGGGGACAAAATATCCTCTGGTAAACATGCAGCGGCCATAAAGTCATGCCTAACTGGTGTATATACACAGTATATGCGCAGAAGTACAAAGAAGCATGTGTAAAGTAAAACGCTGGAGCGTTAAAGTGGAGCCAACCAGCATTTAAGAGCCGAAAGAAAAAGAAAAAAGTCTATTTCCCCCTTTTCTCCCCTCTGGAATATTTCCTCTTCGTATTGATTACCGCCCCCAGATGGTGAAACATATCTGTCATTTACAGGATTGGGCACATGAATAACGGACGGCACAGAAACACACAGCTCAGCATTTGGCCCCCGCGAAGCCGAGCACTTCTCATTAGTTAAAAGAAAAGCGGCGATTCCTGGCGGGGAGGGGAGAGAGAGAAGGGAGACACGGGGGGAGAGACGGGTGGAGAGTAAGACGGACAACTTTCATAATGAATATTACCACCGCACTATGTCAAGGATATGAATACTTGCACTTTAGTAGGAAGAATTTGATATTTAAAAAGGGGGGGGGGGGCTTTATTCTTGCTGACATTTCAGTGATCAATGGCGCGTGCTTGTGAGTACACCAAACGGGGCGCAGATCAAAGGAAAGGGAGATAAATTGCGATCGACTCGCGCGTCAACAGATGAACGAACGCTGCGACCGGACCGTCATTGTTTCTCGGCATGGACGGGAGGCCTACAGGTCTTTTCCAGTTCCCTCGCCTGCGATTCTCCTCCTAGGACCCAGAAACCGCAACCCGGAGCCGTCATGGAGGATTTTGCACGTGGCGTCGAGCGGGAACGATAAACGTGAGCAACAGAGGACGCCATGAAGACGAGGCTTTTGCATTTGCCAACTTTGGCCCCTGCGGCTTTGCGTCTTTTCCCTGCATCTCTCTCATCCTCAGATATTAGGAAGAGATGCAGGTGAGGAAAACATTAGCACAATGAAAGGCAGCCCAGCTCTTAAAAGAGAGACAGAGAGAGAAAAAAAGCTCCTTTGTGCTCCATAATGAAAACTAATGCAAACGCTTTTAAAATATTATTTGCAGCTGGATGCTGCTCTTAGCAGAAAAGGAAGTGCGCAAGTTATTTACTTTGTTCTCTGCGATGTGATTTGATTTAAAATGGATCTGTCAAAGAATGAAAAACATTCAAAGGCTAAGTACAAAGCACAAAGGCTAAGCCATTCTTATTTATTTTTTATTGAATTTCCTGTTTGATTTGTTTTCTTTCAGGCATTTCAAGTCGTCCACACCGGCCTGGCTCTTGTTCAAACTGTCAAAAAAAAAAAAAATCAAAAAAAAAAAAAAAAAAAAATCACCTGCCCTCTTTACTGGCGCGTTATACCGAGCTGGGGCCAAAAATAATACTCAATGATTAACAGGTGTAATGAAGAGAATTTCCCAAAACACACACAAAAATCCTACCTGTGGTGGCTTTAAATTATTCATTAATCACGCCAGAGTAAAGGCTCCGGTGGGTGTGGTTAAGCTGGTGTTTGCTGACAGGGTTGTGACGGGCCAGCAAAACAAATCAGCCGTGTCTCGTGTGATGAATTCAAGCTTATTTGATAATAGCTGATTACATAAACTAATAAATAAATAAGGCAGGAGTCGAGTTGATGGAGAGCTGAAACTTTCAAATTCAAGCCTCGAGTTGACCGTGGTGATGCTGTGTCAGTCACACTTTTCATTTCTATTGATTTTATAGAACACCTCACCAAAAGCGCACGTTGTTTTTGAGCTTCTGACACGGAAGAACCCCCCAGAAGAACCGGCCGCAGCTCGCGACCTCACTCACGGCTTAAGGCGCCTGCGAAGCGCGGCTGCTGAGGAGCACGTCAGGGCTGCCAAGCATAAATATATCTCTGCTGTATATAGAGGCCACTGCTCCTCCAAAAACACATGGCCAGTCTGGTGGCCCAGATCGGCGGTAAGCGGACACCGCGGCTGGGTCACCATGGGGGGACTTTCCCGCCTCGGCCTCTCTCAGGGTCGGGAATAGCAAGTCATCAAACCTGGCATCCCAAGCAGCTCGAACCTCGGTCGCAACACAAATGGGGTCAGAAAACATCCTGCTAGGCCGGGGTTTGCCTCAGTGTGCGCGCGTGTGTGTGTCGTGTGTGTGTGTGCGTGGGTTGCGCGTAATCAGCGACGCGTGGTAATGCATGCAGTGCAGTAACTATGCAATCAAAGTGGTCCCTCAAGTATTGCCAAGCATTACATTCGACTGCCATCATCTCTTTATCTTAGGCAACACACACACACACACACACACACACGCACAAACACACTAAATCCTCCGAGAAAAATATTCTGCAGGGGAACATCCACATGCTTTAATAAGTATAGCTTTATTATCGGTATAAGCCAAACACCACTGCCTAGCACAACAAGAAAAGCTCTGTGTTACTCTTACTGCATTGTACTCTCCAGTCAGATGGGGCTGTGGGTGTTTATGCATGTGCGTCGGTGTGCATGAAAGCAATTGCACGCGTGGGCAGCCGTTGCATAAACATTAAATACTGCATCAACATTGTTGAGGCACTTGATTGAATGCAGCCACGGAGGCCCGAAGGGGGGTGGGACGGGTGGAGGAGGCAAAGCGGGGGAGAAGGTCAGCTCCCCTGCCGTCAACTCCTTCAATATGAATTTCCTTTAAAGGAGCAGGGACACCCAACAAGCTAGCATGTGCAAAAAGCAAGGTCCACTTGGTGCTGTGGGTTTTTGCCGTACACATGCAGACGAGGTCGACAGCGGCGGCAGCTATTTGATTGCTTTGCTTATGTCAGAACGTTCATGACCAGGCTGCTTCTGTGTGGGAGGGCACCGTCCTTGTGGCGACCAGCTGGGAGCGCCGCGTTTCACTCGGCTGCCGATTTTAACGCCGCGTGACAGCCACTAGATGTCTCTGCCGCTCCGATGGTGGCGACAGGGTAACCGAGGCCAAAGCCTGCTGCCACGGTAACACAGATATTGCGAGGTGATGCCAGCTGATTGAATATTCATAAGGGAGTGCCTCCAGCCGGTTGCCCCGGTAACCAGGACTGCAAAAAAAAACTACTGCTTTGAGATTGGGGGTGATTCCCACTATCTTGCCTCGGCTGCATACGTGTCTCTGAGGCCTCGCGTATGAAGAGCTACTGGGTTCAGACCTTTTTCCTCTCCATTACATTCAGTGTTTTTCTTCCCTTAAATGTCAGACATGTACGTATAGTAGGCACTGAATAAAGTGCATGAATGGTTTTTTACTAATTTTAAGCGGATGAGTTATGGAGAACATTTGAGACGGTCCCATAAACTGCAACTCCAGTCACTCGTGTTTGTACATGCGATGGGTTTGCTGCTGAAAAATTATTTACTATGAAGCATTCTGCTTCTTCTCATTGGTTCCTGGTGGCTGAGTGCGGATCCGCTTCAGTCTACTCTGGCAGTTATGCAAGCACCCTCCTGGTTTAACAATATGGGGCCTGGGAATTGGCCCTCAAACGTGTGGACAAGCTTCACACAACACAAAATCATACTGCAAAGTATATGGACTGCTGTGATAAAATTTCATGGAGAAGAGGAAGTCATTTCAAGCATTGAGACAAACATGGAAGTGGCTTTTTTTAATGTTTACATGGATTGACAGAGTTCAAGTATTTAATTGCATGGTGGCAAATACCAGCAGTGTCCTGAGAACCAGTTCTTGGGAGTTTCAGAAGTCATCGACATTAAATGTTTGGATATTTGGGGGCGTTTCAACATTCCCAGAACTGCACCTCCGCTGCTAGAGTGATGGCTAGGACCATAGACGTACACCATGTATACATGAGCTAGACAGTAAGACAAGCTGTAAGTCATAAATCCAGCCCCCCTCCCCCCATCCTTTTGGACAAAACGAGAGAAAAAAAGTACTTGGAAGAGCCAATTCCATATACTGTAAAAGTGGTTATGATGTCATGATTGACAGCGACTCTAAGTGAAATATTGGAAGAGCTGGAGGCGTTACTGGATTTATGTTTGGGAATTATACATAAAAAAGTCGATAGGACATGTAATGCTGACTTTCTTTTAGTTATTGTCTGTTTTGAATGGCAAAAATTAGCCATTTAGTGGTTAGAAAACCTAACTTGTGATTGAGCTGGGCAGGACCGTACTACAGTGAGCTCCATCTCCTGATTACTGCTGCAGTGATTCTAGATCCAAATGACTTCGCTGGCGCCAGAAGGCAGCGTCACTATCCGGGAAAGTTTGGAGACATATTGTCCATATAAAACTATACCCCGTATATCATACCAGGCTCCTCTCTATACTGTGTTTTAACCAATCCGCCACACAGATAAGGAGACACGACGACTGAATTCATGAAAGCCAAAATCCATAAACTAAAATCTAGCCGACAAATATCCAAATAGTAGAACATTTGCATCCAGCCCAATTGAATATTTAACAAAAATAATGACATGGTTCTGAATTGGACTTCATAATTAACGTAATGTCCATTCAACCGCTTTTTTCCCCTGGAAATTTCAGCTGAATCTCACGGTCTGCATCAGTGGTGGGAGTTAATAGTCATAGATATGAAATACTTTGTTAGGATATTCACATAACCACTTCAAAACAAATAACGAGGACTGACACGTCAACTAACCCTGCACACGGACAGTTTGCTAATGGTCCCCAACTCAGCTGATTGTACATTGTAATAAGCCGAGATGGAGCATTACATTTTTCATTCTTCTTGGTCTGCAAGTCCAGTTTCATAAGTGAACTGTGTTTACCAAAAACTGAAGGGAAGCCCAGTAATGACTGGCGTGATAACAGATGGTTGGGCATCTGCAGCAGGCTCTTCTTGCTGGCACTCGTGACAATAGGGAAAAATGAATCCCCTGCTGCGCTGGCGTCATAACCGCCTGAGCTTCCATCCTGCTATTTATTCCAGAGGCAGGGCCAGCAGCCAATCATACCACTCTATTTCCCCTTCTCTTTAAATCACCCATCTCTAGTGCATACCGATCACGCAATGACCACATGCAGGAAGCAGGGATAAAAGTGATCTTTGCTCAGGTTGACCTCAACCACATTTCTCTCTCTTCTTGAAAATTCATTAAATTTTCCACTCAGTCAGTCGTTCTCGTTTCCACCTCGTCATCAAACAATAACACGGGAGAGGAGGGGAAAAATTAATTTAACATTTAACAGGCGTGAGATGGATCTAAACCGACCAATCCGTCGCTCCCAGGGTGGTTGAGAAAAGATTTGCGTCAGCAGCGTTAGCATCATTAGCGTCCTTTATTTCGTCCACGCGACCGAACCATTATGATTCCGCTGTTGGCATTCAAGTCCTGTCAATAATGATGCAGCAGAAAACATTCCATTAATACGAAACCGCAAGCAATCTGCAAAGTGTATAAGTGCCAGCCCCTCCCCAGCCCCCCCCACCCCTCCACCGCAGTCATTTAAGGACTCAAACAGTGAAAAGTGCTAAATCACTGGTGCTTCGTTTAACACAGCTTCCCTGAAGGCTCACCTATGTCTGCACCACGCCTCTGATTCTGCGATGAGGGTGCAGAGTTCACAGCTGTGACCGGCAGCTGGCCAGCGCCGCCAGAACCGGCAGTTTGGTTTCAAAGTGAAAAGACGGGACGGGTGGCTCTGCAGAATAACTTCCCAGGCCATCACTCATGAGCTGATTATTCTGACCCAAGAACAAGTTCGATCTGCTGCCGGCGGAGGTGCTTTTTATCCCCTTTGCCTCATAGATATCTGAACCTCCTCCTCTCTGAAAGGAGATGCACTTCTGGCTACCCCCCACCCCACCATTGCGGAGAGGCCTCATTGGTTAATATGGCCAACTCCCAGCACTAGATTGATGGGACCTGCTGATGCCTCCTCCCTCCACTTTAAGATTTATGTGCCCACCCGATTGCCCATCAATCATGGGACATGTTCGGTGAGCCTCCAAGCACCGGCAAAGGAGCTCAGACTAGAGCGATTCATTACAGAGGCTTTGGTTCTACCAGAGAACCCCACCCACATGACTGATTAGAGGAGCATCAACGGGACTGACGGGACTGTGGTGTTTAGCTGTGCCTGCTCCATGCAACTGTGTAATTGTAGGGGGGGAATATGTCGGGAAACTGATTGATAAAGTGAAATAGGAACCGAGCCATCGCATAACCATCACTTGTTGAAGTTTTAAGGGCTTCAACGTAAAATCGCTGGCAAGGCTTTTAGCTTGAGGGATGCTTATTTGCTTGGGCATCGCTCGCTTTCGCCGCTCTTAAGATTTGTGTTTTCACCCCAAAGTCTTGCCGCTTTAAGACAGATTTACTCAAAGAGAAAAGCGCGTCTCCTTTTAAAGCAGGCGATGAATGATGGGGGGAATAAACAGCGCGCAGTCCTGTAACATAATGAAACTCAAAATGTATTTTTTCCCCCCCAGATAACCACTCCTGTTTTGGGAGCTATTTCATCAACTGAAGGTTGCCTGTTGCCGAGGGTGTAGATCAAATCATTCTAGATACGTTTGGCCGTTCCATATTGAGCTCAAGAGGTACAAATCATTTGCCAGGCATTTGGTTGCCAAAACTAAAAACAACATGCGCCTGACATCACTTTGTTTGTTTGTATTGTGTTGTGTTGACTGTGAGCCCTTGGAAGATTAGTTGGCATGGAACAAATGGGGTCCTAATAATAAACAACACACCAGACAGGCAAACTGCCTCGCCGTGACTAAACTCATTGAGCAGGGAAGCGGGCATGGAGGCAGGAAGATAGTAAACAAAAGCAGCCTAATCTCAGGAAAAAAAAAAAAATCACCTGTAAATGGGTTAAAAGAAAGCATTAAGTATGGTCCTTCCTCCCGTGTGCATCGTCCTCCTGCTCGCAGCACTGCGGCGACGGGCTCCGTCATGGCATTTTACAAGGAGAGGAATTTCAAAACAGCGTGCAACAGTATCGTGGCTCCCTCTCATTTCCATTTCCTGTGGTTTACACCCACCCCCGCCCTCAAAAACCCCCACGTGTCCCCTCAGCCAAGGCAGATACTGCCTGTTCTCCGGGGGAAAAGTGCTGACTCACAGCAAAGAGGCGAGCCTATCTTGTTGCGTGGGCAGTGTGGTGCAGCACGGGGCGCCATCGCGAGCCAAGTGAACTGGCTATCCCTGAATCCACCAAAATCAGCCTTTTTTTTCCCGGAGCTGAGCAAGTACAACGCCACACCCCAGTTTGTGCTCTGTGGAGCATTAGAAAATAACAGTCCCTGCTAGAACACAAGACAAGTGAAAACAAAAAAAAAAACAATCCAAGTGCAATAAATGGGACACCTCAAGCATCAGTGAGAAAGAAGCAATTGCCAAATTTAATATATCACTTCCACAGAAGGGTATTTTGATTTAAAAAAAAAAAAGGATGCCAAAATAGACGAAACAGGGCTCAAGCAATTTTTTTGTTGTTGCAAGAATGGTTCAACTTTGACACTACACTAGATCCTACGCCCTTAATTATGCAACTCATTAATCCCAGCGAGGTAAATGCACAAATCTTTCAAACACCGCACCGCTTAATGGTGACAAACCACAGACATGACACCGAGGTGGCGTACAGTGTTTTTATAGCAATCAAAGATTGATGTTCTTCCGTTCATTGTAAGACAAGAAACAATGGGAGTCTGTGATGCGAAAAGGCTGCTAGCTCCACAACTTTGAGGTTCTCCGGCTGAGTCGCTATAGCGCTCATAAAATCCCCAAATAAACAGAACCTGGTTAACATAACCCCCCAAAAAACAGAAACACCTTCAGCCCAAATATATGCTCTGTTCCCAGATCAAAATGGCGAGGAGCAAAAATACATGAGGAGGTGGCGAAGGCACCGAGCAATATCTTTCACAGGATTAAGTGAACTTCTGGCAAAACTTTGGTACGACTCTCAAACATTAAGAGTCCGCGGGCCTTTTTCAGCAAACGTTATTCTGGGCTGTCATGGAAGGAAAGGTACAGCCATCTCTGACAAACAAAAACGAGTTAGGAGGGCATTTGGGGGGGACGCAGTCATTCATCGGCGCCAAATTGTAAAAAAAAAAAGAAAAAAAAGAAGCAGTTTTTGTCTTAAATTTTATGGGTTCTTCCTGGTGCTTTTGCGTAATCCTCCGCAAACCAACAGATGAGGAGGGAAATTCACCCTCCTGAGTGGATGTAACTAGAAGTGCCAAGCATACGTCCATGCCATTTTTGTATGTTTGCAAGCCATGTCAGTGAGCCGAGCATGTACATTACCAAGAGCCTGTTACCTACAAGTATAAATGGAATGTATTCATGTTTAGGGGTTCAACTCATCATTTTGCATGTTGAAAAAATGTCAATCAGTGTTTCCCAAAGGCCAAAATTACACCTGCAAATGTCTTGTTTTGTCAACAAGCCAAAGATACTCAGCTTACTGTTGGAGGAGAGCAAAGAAAAACAAGATACTCACATATAAGAATCTCTCATCAGAGAATTTGGGCTTTTTCTTAAAAAATGATTATCAAAATACTTGACACTTCCTGCAAAACACAACCATGCAGCTCTATTCCTGTTTTTTATAGCATGGGCTGCATAAATACTCCCTTTTGATTGGCCGACAGCCATGCCTTAAAACCATGCAATGACATGTGGTTCAGCCAGGATTAATCACTGTAAATTCATCCACTATTGACCTGCAACCGCAGCAACATTAATAGGCACTATTGTCAAAACGTTTGTTGCTAACTGAGCTGAGTCTGCAATTTGAGAAACTAGTGATGGAAGGAAAGCATAACAAAAGCGGGCTGGTTTTAACATTTCTTTCAATCTATTTGGAGAACACAGCAGCTATGAAGAACGGAGCGCGGCGGAGGAAAGACAAACAAAGAGGAAAAAGCACGTAACCAAGGACAAATGGCACAACATATTTGATAGAGGAAGAGATGGATGAAATGAGCAGCTAACCCAATTAATACTTCAGAAACGAGTCTCCACGATGAAGCTGTAACCTTACATCTTACATCAACCCGATTGGAATTTGAAATGTACTCTGTCGAAGCGGCTTGCTCGTAAAGGGGACCATAATTATTCCCGGACATGACAACGATAAGCTCTTGTTTCATAACCTTTCATTTCCATGTGCAAAACTTTCCCCGCAAAATTTCAAAACGGTTTTATTTTATTTGGTTGGCATATGATCACGGTAAAATTGGGATAATCAGTGCCTAGTTGAGCATTAAACGGTTTCAAGGCACTTTGAAGAGGGTCTTCGCCTCCACATTGTGCCTTAAAACCATTTAATATACACGCAGACCTGGATTATCTCTTACCGCTGACATGTTTTTTTTTTTTTTTCCCAGCTACGATTTGTCAAAACGACACTGCCAGCGCTGCTCTTTAGCATTTGCACAGATTTTAAGCAAATTCTTGCACTGAACCACCTGTCTGTGGGTGTGATGCTGCCTTTAGGGGACTCATGAATATGACACCTCCGAATTCATGTTATAAGCCGGCGCGGGCTGGTAATGACAGATTATTTCCCTCTCCTTACCTTTGTTGTTGTAGACATCAAGGTAGTTGGGCGCTGAGAAAATGGTGATAAGCGAAGGGAAGCCAGTGGTCTGACTCTTTCTGTACATGCGGTACCTGGTGGAAATGACCAAACGAGAGTCAGCGTTAGTGAGCGTCGCGCCATCGAATGCTCTTTGGTGCGTAACCCCTGGGATATGATTAGCGCTTTATGGTCTTGTTTTTTTTTTGGTCTCTCTGTGGCCGAGTGTTTGTCTTGCTGACGCATCAGCAAGGGGGCAACTTGCCGAAGCCTCAGAAGATTAATTCCCTGTGCTACAGGTGAAACAATCCCTTAAGTAGCCGACACACTGAACCAGCTCATCCCTCACGCCCGACCGCTCTGATGCACCCCCCCCCCCTCATCTTCCAGCGAATATCTGCTCAGTGTCTGGTGGCCTCTATTCCTCAGAAGGAACGGAGCTTTGGGTAAACACGACAATGGCTTATTGGCCGCGCCACCACACCTTGCAGCGGCTAGTTGTCGTTTGTTTTTTGTTGTTGTCTTGTTTCGTTTGTTTTCTTGTTTACAAAGAAAATGGGACCGAATAACATTATTGCACGCGTGGTTTTTTTTTTATGTCGGTTTGGGGCAGCAACCTCATGCGAAAAGTGGCGAGGTGTCCCATGTGACCGCACTGTGGGAGTGCAATGGTAAACAACCGAGTGCTGCGCCTCCCACCGCCTTGCCCTCGCTCAGAGGCAGATCGGCCTGACAAAGCCACCCACTTGTCCATTTTAATAACCAAACTCTTGCGAGAGGCTATTCGCTGCCTTTGATGGAAATTCAGTCGCAACGTTACCTTCCTCTATGCCCCAATATTTTACGGAAAAAAAAAAAAAAAATCCAACCCACAGCTGGTAGTGATTTTGTATTTGTCTCACATCAAACTGTAGAGCGTTGCATGTGTCTGAATGTGGGGAAAGAATTTTCTGAAAACAAACTTTTTAACCCTTTAGCAGGTAACTGGGACAGGAATACAAACTTGTAACATATTTATGGCCCGGTTGCGTTTCATCTGGGGTCCGTGAGTCTCCAAATGGCCTTGGTATGGAAAATCTCTCAATATAATCATAGAAAAATATATCAATTTTCTGCAGTATTGATACCACATTTGAACTTGGACCGAGTGAGGCTCGATACTGCGGTCCCGAATGTAAATACATTTGCAGGCATCTGTTTGCAGAAGAATTCAGGCAAAAAAAAAAAAACCCTCTACTTTATTGGCCGCGTTTCCATTCGAAAAGAGAATTTGAAGCCAACTAATTTGGAGCGAATAGGCGAGGCTGCTTTCTCGGATGTCAGCGATATAGGCAATTACAGGATATTGTTTGGAAAGGCAGTAATAAAAGGACGAGAAGGAGAGGTTACTGAAAACAAAGGCGTTGTTAAAATGGCTGCGACGTGTATTCCACCGTTGCGATTCAGGAATATTTTGGTCTCCTCACTGGTCCAGATGTCTGTGCATCTACAACCAGCCATGGTTTAGCAGACTGACGGATTTAAAGAGTTAAATGTTACTTAGGTTTCACAAAAGGGTTTTTTTTTTTTTATCTCCCATGAAGTGCATTAACTCTGTTTTGAAAAGGCAAAAACCAGATGAAGTGCTCATTAACACCTTTTTTTGTTTCCCCCACAAAATTCACAAGTTTTCTTTTTAAAATTTAGCCTTTTCTGATGCAATACCGCTGTGTTCGGACCTGTATTGCTCAATGTCAGCAGCACTTTGAGCGGTTCCGATTGGTGATGAAAAAAAGTGTTACCTTTCAAGAGAGACAAAAAGAAAAAAAAAAACACGCTGGCGCCCGCAAATGGATCGTGAGCGGCTTTCAGTTTAGTCGGGACGCGGCTGGAGTAGGTGTCCAGGGCCAATTTGCAGCAAGGGTTTAAAGCCGATTCCTCGACTCGGCCTGCGTGACTCGTCATATTGCATCTGGCAATCTCCCCACCGTGCTGGACGCATTTTCGTTTGTTGGATTAACACGACCTCTCTCAAAAGTTCAGACTTCGCCCAACCTGCTCTCCAGACAGGCCCCAGCAAAACCCCCAGAAGCTTTTTTCATCTAACACCCCGGTATGAGCCACTCTGCTGTGTGACAGCGTGACGGGAGAAGACGAAATGCCACAAACACTCACCCAGCATCCTGCGCTTCATGGGCCCGGATGATAGATAATAAGTTATTGTGTTGTAGAAAGTCACAGACTGCAGGGTAGCTGTGGAATAAAGAGACAGGCAGTGGGTTTACTCACACATCGGGAAAAATCAAAAACAGAACGCTGAGCCGGAGCTAAATTTGCTCTGAAAGGCTGTAAACTCGAGGCTTTGATGTCAAAATTAACTTCTTTCTCAAATCCAAAACAGGTCCATTAATTCCAAAAAGCAATTATTAATGTGAGCGGAGGCATTAGACGGACTGATTGTGCAAACTAAATAACAACCCCTAATAAGCCTAACTTTCAAGCACGCTTTGAAACTGTCGGAAGGAGAAGGTGGGATTATTGTCACATGGCGGATTTTATTTCAAAATGAAACTAAAAAACAAAACAGAAACAAAAAAAAAGAAGAAAAAAAAAGAAAGAAGTCAAGAATGGCACATGATTCATAGCAGACCGTATCTTCAAGCAAAATAGCGATCGCCGGGGAGTGTTTGAGTACATTGTATGCTAATGCTGATCTGTTCAGCGTGTGAGCGGAGGGGCCGAGAAAAAAAAAAAAAAAAAAAACTAACTGCGAACAATCAAACTACAGTAGACTTTTCCATTCAACAACTTTTCACTCCCCCTGCAGCAGCTTCCAATGGAAATTTCCTCTGCTCACAACAAAAAAAAAAAAGAAAAAAAAAAAAGACACAAGTTACGTTGCTGCCAAAACAGTGTTTCTTCAGTCGAATCTCGAGCTCAAAACCCGGCGTGATTAAATCTGCGTTACTGCCGAGAGCTGCGTCTCCAAAAACGGGGTTGAAAGCCCCCGTCGACATCAGACCGGTGAACCGTGGGATGAGTGACACCTCAGCATTGCATCTGAAACACTTGTGGAATGCGGGAGGACCTTTTCAACGGTGACACAGTCGGGACTGAAACAGTTTTTTTTTGTTTTGTTTTTAAACTGCAGCTTATAGGAGCGAAAGGAGCGGGGTTGTCCATTAAAGAATATTAGAAAAAAAAAATTAACACAGTGTCTTAGATTAATAAAAGAGGGAAGAGGAGGGGGTTAAAGTGTTGCATAGTCTTTGCAGTGGGAGATGGGGGTGTAATTTCCATCGGCGATGGCCAGCATGACCGTAAATGGCTTGCCTTGCTCAGTAGGGCCACTCCAAATCGGATCATTTTGGCACGTTTCAGCGCCACGGCGGAGGCCTGGTTGTGTTTCGGCACAGAAAAGCACTTGGTTGGGTTAAAGGAAAGATCATGGTCTGGGTTAAAATTGCACACTTTTTGTTTCTAATTTACAGATTAAATGCTACAACCGGAGATGCTGAAGCATTGAAATGTTTCCTCGGTTCAGAGGCTCTGACATTACTGACATTAACCGCGCATCTGTGGTTTGCAGAGACGCACTATGCCAACATTTTTTCTGGCGGCCGGGCTGTGCAAACTCACCAGCAGCTACTCTCCTGCTGCTGCTGCTAACGATTTGCGCCCCCCCGCCCCTTTTTCTTTTGTTGCGCTCTCTCACACAACTTCCATCATGCGACTTTTGTTGAGCTCTGCAGCAATTTCAGCCAGCGGACAGGTAGCAAAGCGCAACGCGAAGAAGTGCAAGCGCGCTAAGTGCGCGAGCAAACCCGATAACTTCCACCCTGGAGTGGGACACCAGCAGCACCACCACCATCGTGAGCCTCGTTAAAGCAGAACTCGTGGCAAAGCAGGCAGGACAAAAAAAAACAAAAACAAAAACTCCTCATGCAGAAATCAAACTATAATTAGTTTTCAGCAGCTGTTGCACAACCTCACGAGCTGATTTTGAAGTTGCCTTTTCAGGCTTGATTTCTTCCCTCTAATGAACGGGGGGCGTGGGTGGGTGGGGGGGCTTTTGCGAAACTAAAACTTGTGAGCTTTTCGGGTCGAGCCAGCCACTCACCTCCGACTGTGCACCGCAGCTGTTTACGTTTTGCGCGACTTAACGGTCAATCAGCATTTGCAGTGGTGACGGCGTAGCAG
>CAAKHG010004316.1:19633-38982 GCA_901007715.1 Dactylopterus volitans
AAAAAAAAAAAAAAAAAAAAAAAAAAAAAACAGAAAAAAAAAAAAAAAAAAAAAAAAAAAGGGGGGAGGGGGGGGGGGGGGGGGGGGGGGGGGGGGGGGGGGGGGGGGGGGGGGGGGGGGGTATTGGCCGCCGCGAGCCAGAAGCAACAAAGACAGCGGGCATTTCTGGGGAGGGGGTGTGAAGGAGCGCTCGCCCCTCTCAGCCCGGTTTGAACTGTCCCATAATTCCCTGAATGTCAGTGTGATGCCAATTAGCGACCGCCCCCCCCCCCCTCCGCCCCCTGGGGCAGGCGGCGCGCAGGACGCTGATGAAAACAAGACTCTGGAGGAATTTTTTCGACCAAATGGCAGAAGTTTAACTGGGCAGCCGCCACATCAGTGGTGATGAAGTTAAAAAAAAAGGAAAAAAAAGGGGGTAACAGAATTAGATTCTGAATTATGCAGCCAGGTTTGTTTTTTTGTTTTTTTTTACCGCTTCCCGGCTTCCCCCGCTTTGTTTTTAGGAATCGATTTTACATTTTTACTGATTGCCTCTGCGCGGCCTCGTTGCAGGTCGCCCATGTTCCCGCCCACTTCTCGGCGTCCCCGCATGCGTCGCTTCGTGTTTAAGGGGACTGACTTTCGCACTCGGGGCTCGTGCTCTTTGCCATAACTTGGATGAGGAGATGGGGGAAGCAAACTGTATTCTGACTTTTAAATCATTTTGGAGAAACCTGTTTGAAAAAAAAAATTCATTCAAGTGAATTCATTTGGCATAAATGTCATCTTCATGTTTTATCTTATTATCTAAATGCTTTGCTCTTAATTGTTTAAAAGGGGCTTTATGCATTAAGACCTGAGTGTTATTATAACTACTACTTACATTTCATTGAGTTTTCCAGCTCAGTGCAGGTATTATGTTATATACTATGCAAATTAAGGGCTCATAATTCGGAGGGGGAAAATAACGGTGAAATCCCTCTTGCAACAGGTTGGCATCAATATTAATAAGAAATAACAATACAAAACAACAAAAGGCTGTGCAAAAAAAGACAGGGCCTCGGATTTAGTTCTTTTCTGTGAATAACAACGAGAACAACCATATTTGTTCTAGAATACGTCAGCTGCAGTTGTAGCAGCACTGCTATTTTTGAGCTATTTTATGAAAATCTGACAGGCGCGTGAATGTAATTCTACCACGAAAACCAGTTGCGGATCAAACCGTGGACGATCCACCTATTAGAGGGGGCACGGCCCGACAGACCTGCAGCAGCCGCAGTGCTGGGAGCTCATCGACATAACGGCACTACTGAGCACATACTTTTCTTTTTTTTAAAGTACCTGCTATTGAGAGAAAGAAAAACAGAAGAAGCGTATTAGGAGCCTCGGGACGTTCTTGATGTCTTCTGCTGGCTGACTCGTGGCAGCGCGGGGCCAACTAAGCATCGCTCAGGCCGTAATGAGTGGAGCGAGCGCTGAGCGCGTTCGGAGAGTCGACCGCGGCCTGGTGGTAATGTGCCGCTTAATTACATTTGGTGACAGCGCGAGCTGCCCGCTACGAGCATTTCCTCTGTCCAGTTACTCGGCTCAATTTAAGGTGATGCGGGCTGCATAAATACCGACGACAGTCTAAAGGGGAGTCTTCTGGGCGCGCGCGCACGATGCTGGCCGCCAACCAAAGCTTGACAGGCTGGACAAGCAAGAGAGTGGAGAGGAGAGAAATGAAGATTTAGTACCAGGAAGTTGTTTTTTGGGGGCGGAGGGAATTTATCAGCTCCTGGTGATAGATAATAGTTTGTTTTTTGTTTGGTTTTTTTTCATTTCTTCTTTATTGCGTTTTTTCGCAGTATGTTCCAATATTGTCTGTGCCTGTCAGGGAAGCTTGGAAAAGTGTCCCCATGCATTGCGAATCGCTTTAGGAATCAGGTTTTCCTCGGACTGTGCGGCCAAAACTAATCAGGGAGTGATTTATTTTTCCTAAAAAGAGGTCAAAGCAACAACTCAGAACGCAAGCTTTTCACCACATTTCAGAATTAAGCCACTAAGATGGTGTTTTTTGGGTTTTTTTTTTTTTAAATGCAACAGCAAGATTTGAAGAAATAAAAGGACTAGCTGAATACGGAAACTGAACACTGAATACTTTCACACAATTTGATGATAGCAGTGATGCTGTTACATGAGAAACCCTGTCTATACTTATAATACTGCAAAGAAAAAAAAAGTCTAACTAGTCGTAAGACATAAAACACAGACCTGTAGAAATAGGAACAGCCTCGCACTGTGTTGTGTGTGAAATGCTCTTGGCTCTTCTCATTCCCAAAGTCCTCCAGGGGGTCGGACCACAGCAGATCGCACATTGGCCCGTATGCTGGAGGCTCTTTGAATCTGTCTAGCTGTGGAGGAAGATATAAGAACACTTGTCAGCCTGTTCAACTGGAAACTCTAATACAAAAAAAAAAAAGTATATTCTGTGAAAGCCAGGTTTGCTGCCGCTCCATTGCTCTCGACTAACAGTTTTGCTGTAGTGATTTCTATTCAAGGCAGACAGGAGCAAAAATAATAACGGTACAAACAAGGTTTCCAATCCTTTCCGGAGATCACTTTCAGAATTTTCCAGGACACTATTGGTGATGAGCTGGCCTATATGACATTTTTTTGTTGTTTGTTTTCGTCAACTGTGCAATATTTGCCTAGTTATCATCCTTTTCCAGCAAATTCATTTTATTTCTTTCAGAAACATGGCAAAATGCCACGCGTAAATTAGCATACATCAACCTGAAAATTAGCAGGAAAGTAATTAAAAAAAAAGACAAAGGAAAAATACCAGTAAAATTAGCAAAGAAACAACAACAACAACTGCAATAATTGAGTAAATGGGCACAGGAAGGTAGAATTTACCCCAAATTATTAAAAAGGTACAAAAAAAAAAAAGAAAAACAAAAGGAAACTAGTGAAAAAAGGAAAAAGTTAAGAAAGAAATTCATGAAAAATTTGCATTCAGAGGCCTTTTACAAGCTGCAAGCGAAACAAAACTATTGTTTTTTTTTGCAGAGGACCCACTGGAAGACCCTTAAGGATCCCCGGGGGTACTTGTATCCCACTTTGAGAACCCCTGGTCATGTAGTTCCGTCTCAGCTGATGGACAACAGAACTTTACTCAGGATATTTTACTTTTCCTGTCATTTTCTTTGAATTTCTGTTCCACAGGTTTTCCAGGATGTGGGTGAAGACTGCGAAAAGTGGGGATGACAGTTCAACTTTCCCCCCCCCCTTTTTCGGGAAAGCATTAAAAAAAATAAATAAATAAAAATCAACCCCAAAATGATGCACTTACATTACTTTGCTTTCTACTAAGAATGGCCCTTTCTTGAACAAAAGCTTGTGGATTACCGGATGGGTAGCATGATGGACACATCAATAGCGTAAATTCTATTATGCATGCCCTCTGATTGCAGCCACAAAATCCATTTGGAATTATTGAATTAGTTTGAAAGCAGGATCCGACTCTTCAACATTTTTTAATCAGAGTAAGAACCAGACCGGTGCTCACAATCCCCTGTGTCCAAATCCTGAGACGGATCTGACAGAATCCCTTCATGCTTCGCGACCAAGGTTGTTATTTTCACAGCAAATCGCACTAAAACCAGTGCGGGTTTTTCCTCATTAACTTTGCATTAATGCAGAAAATGCAGCGAGCAGGCAGGAAGCTACAACTGTCAACAAAACAGCCCGTTTTTTTTTTTTTTTTTTTTTTTTTAAGCTTGCAACGGTCACCTGCTGCTCAAAAACAAAAACAAAAAAACAAAAAACACAGACTCCAGTTTTATGAAATTCTGAAGAAAATTGCCTCGAATCAGACACATACTTTCCTGATGTCGTCAAGATTTGTGATTTCTGGAGACAGTCCTCCGTGTACACACAGGAACTGCTGGTTCATAAGTGCAGCCAGGGGAAGGCAGTCGAAGGCGTCCATACATGCGTCATACACCCTCTCTGAATACTTAATTCTACCTGTAATGGGGGGAAACAGGGCAGGGAAGCAAGAGCACGCCAAGTCAAACATCACTCTCGTATATTGGGCAAGTGCACTGGACTGAGACAGAAAGGCTCTTGAAAGCGCCAAGAAAGCTTCCCAAACATTTAAAAACAGCTCATAGTGCTTTTGTGTTTTTCCCCTTCTCCGTCCGAGTCCAACAGAAATAGGTCCGACGTATGTAAACATCGAGACAGGCAGAAATCTGAGTGAATCCTTCAGTAGGGCCAGAGGGCACTGCTCAGTAAGCCGGACTGGATGCATAATAAAAAGCTCTTTGAGAGAATAACTTAATTCTCCTTCTGCTCTGTATAGATCCTAACAGACCAGATTGCCCGGACTCAAACTGGATCAGAGAGGGGAGGAAAAAAAAAGAAAAAAAGAAGAAGAAGAAGAAGAAGCGCTGAGGCATTACTTACATTCCTGCTTAAATGTGAAATACTCTGTTAAATGTCTACATTCATGATTCCCACGCAGCAAAAACAGTGTTTTGGGGTAAAGGATCTTTAAGGCCCACAAGTACAGCACACACTGGAACGCAGAAGAAGAGCAAAGGGGGAACAGTTAGCTTGTCATCTCCGAACAACAGTGGAAGACATTTTCACAGAGTCGCGTAATACAAGCGGCGCCGCTCATGACGAAACATTCATGCGGTACGTTTTTTTGTGGCACGTTTCGTATTAACTCCCTGGACTTTCCGGGGAAGGTCCACTGAAGTATGATTTATTAATAAAAGTATAATGTTTCAGACGAGGCCGTGGCAGGGAATATGTCTAAGTAAATTCCAGGCCTGATTAGGTACATGGATATAAAAATATATCGACATAACCCCCCTCCCCTCCAAGATATATGGTGACATTTGCTAGCCGGGGCTACATTTGAAGTGATTTCAAAAGCCCATTACCATCTGCAGCCTGACTTGATCTGCGCTCAAAGAAAGCTATTAATAAACACGGCTTCGGCTGGGCACATGGCGTGTGTCACACTTGATTAGGCCCCCGTGAGGACAAAAACAAATACGCAGACTCACTTCAATACTGAAATACCCTCTGTCAACATAGTCCCCCAGGAAAAGGTAGCGCGTGGATGCTGGTGATCCTCCTACTTCAAACAGCTTCATCAGGTCAAAGAACTGCCCGTGGATGTCTCCGCACACTGCAGTGAAGACAGAGGGAGGAACAAAAGCACATCAGGATGACAGCCATCTATTTTTACAGCAATAAACGCCGTGAGGTTCTGTTTGCTTATTTCCATATTTTCAATCATACGAAAGCGATCCGGCGGCGCGCGGCCATTCCGTTACAACCTAAAGGACCCGATACATATGCGCCGGTTTTCTGACGCTGACAAGCCTGCTACGGCCGCGCTTATCAGCCGACTGTACGCGGTTTCTCATTAGCTCGTGTTACTAACACAAAGGCTAGACGTATTTGCACGAACCGCTCGTTTGTTGGCTGGAAAAAGGCGCGGTGGCGGGCCGACTCGGGGTCTCCGCCGGATCGGCCGCCCACGCTAACTCCAGGTTAATTATGCAAAGAGTGGAATAGAATAGGACACGCAAACAATGCGGATTTTGCACACAACAGGATGGAAAACAGGAGCTTTGCCCAACTCAGCATTCACTCAAGTTTCAACCTGAACCCATTCGTTCCCAAAGCTAATAAAGAAAACATGAGCACGGGGACCGGTCCAGGCAGTCGGAATGGGGGTAGAAAAACTGATACTGTATAGCATCGAGACAATACTAGTATTGATCTTTTGTTGTATAAATTTCAAAGATGCATTTAACGTTCATGACGGGATGTTATGAGCGTATGAAGTCCATGTGCTTGCCCGTTCGCTGCGACTGAGGGAAGATGAGGAAAACTTCATCTTAGATGTGGATCTTGGATAAAGCAGACAAAGACAAAGTTTCCCTGATGGGAGATGATGTGCACTTGAAAGAAAGAGAAACAAATTGCATTATATATGAGCTTAAAACAAAGTATATAACAAAATCACAATACCAGCAGTGTATCCAGTATCATGGGTTGGGGCTGTGGTGATTCCCAACCACAATAGACTGTAAAGTGAAGGGTCTGCATAGTGAAGCCATTATGGCGACGTAAAGGCCAGTAGGTGCCTCACAGTGAGAGAATACACCTCATATTTCCTGTATTTTTTTTTAAACATTTTACTATTGATATTCTGCCTCACTAGCTTCTAGCATTCTTCAAAAGATGCAGTGTTCTTTTTTTTTTTTTTTTTTTTTAAATTATGGTCCCATTCAGAGTAAAACGGAGAGAGACACAGACAGGGTTTGCTCTGGCGGCCTCTGACTGACAAGTGGCTTCCATGGCAACCAATCCGTGTCTTAGTCGAATCTGCCCGACCACAGCGATAACGCCAAACTTGAGGCTTCAAAACCCGAATCCAAAAACCAACATGTGACATCACGGCGGCTGCGTCCTCGCTCTCATGCGTCTGCCCATCACACCCGACCTCAACGTTTCACCGGACGCCATTTTTCATAAAGTAGCTGCAGGAAATCATAAGAACTGGCCTGAGTGCACAGTTCCGTGGCCCCGCTCTTCCACCACATCCTCCTCTCAGTCTCTTTATAATGTTGAGGTGTTTCAACTGGCTAGTAACGCTTAATGTGAGTGCACACTGCCTTGCCAAATACACTAAAAGTTCATTGGCTGAAACCGCTGGAAAGCTCTCAGCTGCATCCATTTCTAAACATGTTAACAGTTCTTACGATTCTGGCTTGTCGCAGCAATTACAAACAGATAATTGCTGAGAGCAACCCATCCCAACAGGGCTAGCAGTCTCACTCCACTTAAATTCCTCTGGAATACCACTAAATTTAGCCCCATTAAGTTGACGCTATCACTCACTTACTTTAATATCGTTTTTTTTTTTTGGTTTTTTTTGAATAGCTACTAACCGAAAGCGAGCCGCAGAGACGTAAAAAAAAAAAAGAAGCATCTGGGGAGCGTTTCGGGATGCACACGTCCACGTCAGGGGTCAACAAATCATTCACTGTGGATTGGTTTCCTTTAACCTTACGTGACCTCTCACTCCATTACTCCCTGGGGAGACCAAAACAGCAGGGGCCACTCAAGATTTGCTGCTTAGCCGACCTTTACTGCCAGCGGACATGTAAGGTGGTCTGATTAAAGAGCCTCGCTTCGATTTTGTAGAGTATGCAAAGGTTGGTTCAAGAGGTCGGTTAAACCAGAATATATATAGATATATATATATTTTTTTACTATAAGAGATTAGGCATGTTTGAGGTTGTTTAATGGCGTTAAGCGGCATCAAGACTTACACCTGACATCTCACATCCACGGTCTGAGCTTTAATAATTAGAGAATCAAGACATCGGTGGCACGGGATTAGTCGGCGCGATAAAAACAGCAATTACAACAGGCAATTGTTTCGCCACTGAATGAGAGCCTCTCCAGTTGGGTTAGCGTGAGTGAACGGCCACCTCCGTCACCTGGGAGCTGCGATGAACGCGCGAAAGGATAACAATCAGCAATTCCTGGATACGGACACGACGACCACGGCCGCGGCAGTGATCAGCGCGGCAATCAGCGAATTAGGCAATTACCAACAAGCGGGGACAGATTGAAATCTATTCGGGAAGCGCTTCTTCATTCATGGTTGTCTGTCACTTTACGGCCTGCATCTAGCAGCGAGGATTACAAAGAGGAGCTAGTGAGAAAAAAAAAAAAAAAAAGAAAGAAAGAAAAAAAAGAGCGATACCCAATTAGAGGGAGCAGGAGGACAGCGTTGGAGAGCAATTATCTCGAGTTACGAGCCTTGTGAGACAGCTCAGGGAATCAGCTCTCCTTGACTGTATCGTAAACCTCCGCTTTAGCATTTGTCTTTTATTAAACCCACACTGCGCAACAGTTTAAAGCCACAGTCGGCCAAAAACTTCAAAAAAAGGAAAAAGAAAAAAAGAAAAAGAAAAAAAAAAGGAGCCTCGTTATTTGCGTCCAATTTCTAAAGATGGCCTCCAATCAAGCCAACTCTGCCACAAACTTGCAGCACTGGGCAATTTTTTTTTTTTTTTTTTGAGTGGTATCGCTTCCGTTATTGTCGTTTACTTTTAGCACTGCGTTCCCAGAGGCCGAGACATGCAGGCGCACATATCCTTTAAATAACTGCTTGATATCTATCTTACCATTTCACATTTTGTCGTTTAACTTTACTTTTACTTACACTTTTGCACAGTTTTTATACGTCTTAGTGGAGAAGTTGAACGCGAGTTCGTTGTACATTGTATGGTGACAATAGAGCTGATTCTGATTGATAAATCCATCAGCCTGGTCCAGCTCCTGATATTATCATAATTGACAAACAAAAAGGAGGTTGTTTTTTTTTTTGTTAATGAGCTTAAGGTTTCGTGTCAGTTAATCTATGTTGTCCTGAAAAGTCTCTGTACTGCACAAAATGATGTGTTTGCTCATTTGAATGCTGTTTGGCCATCGGTTGAGTAATGACTGCCATTTTTTGGGTAATTATTCTGCTTAATTTATAATTCAAATATTCATTTGAATGTTTAATTTATGATTAAACAAACACAGGCTGTGAAATTAAAAAAACAAACAAAAAAAAAACAAACAAGGAAAAAAACCCTCCATCCAGTTCTTTAAATAAGCCATTAAACTGAGAAGAAAAATAACTGAGTTGTCTGAAAATCTATCAAAGTAAATGAATATTTCAAGCATGCATCTGTTACTATGCATTTGGAAGAAATATTACGTTCCAGAGTGGATTGATGTTGGGCCGACGGCCGACGTTGTTCTGGAGTGTCTGTTCTCAACGCCTAGGAACCCATTTTTCCACCAGAATTGCCGATAACTTGCTTTGGCAGCTGCGCGCTTGAATACCACACCAACTGGTGAGGCCGGTGTCAAGGTCGGGGAGAAAAAAGCGGCTGGAGTGCTGTTTGCACTGGTTGTTGTTACACCTCCATGATAATAGCACCCTTTATATTCGGAGTAAACAAGGTAATGTACTACTAAATACCAGGAATGTGCATCTATATTTAAAAGGACAACACAACTAGGCGCAACTAGTGATTCATCTAGCTTTATCTCCAGGGACACGGGATGCGAGGGCTGGTTATCGCTATGGAAACATCCCAATGGCCTCGAAGAAAAAAAAAAAACCCAACAAAACATCCAAGCTCCCTGACCTGATAAAGGGCCTCTCCGAGTATTCCAGGTGGCAACAATGCAAGGGATTTATTGCACAGGAACACATAGACAGGCACTTTAAGTAAACATCTTCCCTGTTAAGCAATTAATCTAAAAAGTTAAAAAAAAAAAAAAAATCATAATAAACTGCACAGCGGAGAAAAATACCGCCCAGAGCAATTACTGTGAAAGTCTAGTGTTTACAGCTCACCACCGATATGCGCGCTCCAAACCGCAGCTGCCTTTTTTTCTTTTTTTTTTCTTTTTAAATCACAATCTTATCAGAGAACTGGTTTTTTCAAGTTAGCGCTGCAGGAGGGAGTCCGGCGAGGGAGTATGAGGCCACGGTTTCACCTGAAGCACATGTCAAACACACGGTGTGTGTGTGTGTGTGTGTCTGTGTGTGGGAGGGCCCCACCTTCGGCTGACCTTTCGGAAGAACCGTCACTGGCTGCTACATAAAGCAGCGGGGGATGGGGTGTGGGAGGGGTGTCACGGCGCTGGCTTGGACGGCCCCGGCGCGACGGCCACCGGTCGGCCGCGTGCGCGCGGACGGGCGAAAATCAAACAGCGCAGCTTGGACGCCGTCCCAGCTCGGCTTTATCGCGGCTGAAACACGAGCCGCCCGCCCGTCCGCCCGTCGCCCTGCACACCTACAGGCGGCGCTTCGCCTCCCTCCTCCTTGTCACACGGCGCGCACAGAAAAAAAAAAAAAAAAAAAACGGAGGTGAGAACCAGAGCCCACATAAGAAGAGCAGGTGGGAGTAAATTATCTGGAGTGAGAAACAATTCGTTCTGACCATCTCCTGCCTGTGCACTAAAGTGATCTCCCCGAGTAGCAGCGTATCAGCAGGCAGCAGCTACTGAGTGGGCGGTGGCCATTACACAACCTGGCTTCAGAACCTACACAGGCCACTCCAAAGGCCCGGGCTCAATGAGCGAGAGAAAACCAGGGTGAGGCAGAACCTTCCATATCATGTTTTGATTGAGGCTGGATGATAACAATACACCCCTCTCTTGTGCATGATGGCTCGCTCTCTCTCTCCCCGTCTCTCTCTCTCGCTCGCTTGCTTACATCCTGCAAAAGCATGCATTTATGCAAAGGCGGAGGTGGAGCTTGCAATCTGTCGCGCACATCAAACTGCATAATGTTTCACCAAGCCGCCGCTGCCATTCGCGCCACGCTGCCTGAACTGGGGGGCTGCACGGGGCTGCACGACTAACGATGGGAACCACTTGTTCCAAGACCTTTGTTGCTGTCTCGTGTTTAATCGCGACCTCACAACCCCCCCAAAAAAATCGCCGGTTGGCTCAATCATGAGCTCGGAGCAGTTGTCAGAGGCCAGAAACCATGAAAGGTTTATAAAAATAAAAAAAGCCCATATTTTCATGTTAATATTCGCTTTAGATTTCCTGTTTTGGCCGCAATCAGCTATTATGTCATTACAGCTTGACAGATATTTGATAAGGCCAATACCAAAACTGCTATTTGAGAACTACCTAAATTCATTATATCAGATAATACATTACATTAAATGAGATATTTCAAAAACAGTTTTGAAAAACTTCAGTTTAAAGCTTCTTATTACAATAGCAAATGTGAGTCCCACCTGGTTTTGGTTCAAAGAAAATGACTTTATTCATATTTTCCTCCGCATTAGGGTTTTCCAATTCATTATTTTCTGGGACCGAGTGTGCCGTCATTGGTTCCACGTTGCCTTCACTTTATAGTTTTGCTGCAAATTTTTTGATCAAATTTTTTCCCCCCAAAACTCAATGAAGTCATTTCATAAACAAATTGGATTTGTAAAGCATTTAAGGGCCTTTTAAGGCCTAACATTCACATTAATGGCTTTCACACTTTTTTTAAAAGGGCTTGTCCTCACCATCTGCCCTTCCATCTGTCCTCAAAGTTGTATTCCACACTGCGGAACAGTTGCATAACAACCTGTTGGAAAGGTAATGGACCTGCGCTTCTGAAAAACTGCACTTTCAACTGACATTTTCATCAAGGCCCCGGCCAGACCTTCTAATGGTGTGGACATGAAAATTCCACGACCAAGGTCTTTCCCTCACTACAAAAACATCACAAATAGGCATAAGTAGCGTTACGCAATCCGGTAGCCTGAGGAAAAAAACAAGTTTTACCTCAAGCCCTCGGGATAAACGTATAGCGCGGGGGTCAAATGCAACAGGTATGGAGGCGTTCTTTTGGATGCGGCGGATGAAGCCCTGACAGGTCAGGGCACCCGTGCGGTACGCCGAGCAAGAGTAAAAAGCCAGCCATTGGCTGGTGATGCGGCTCCGCGAGCTCTATTGACGGCCGACTTGTGCGAAGGCCATGAAAAGCAGCTTGTACTCAGCGGCCTCAGCCGGCGCCTTTCGCCACACGCCCCTGCCTCCACGAAAAAAAAAAAAAACACCTGCCATCTGGCCCAACCAGGAAGTGACCATGTGAGCGAGCGAGGCCCCGACGCGAAGAGATATGTCGGCACGTCTCTTTGCATCCACGATAAAAAATTTCCATATTAATTTGATGACCACGTGTCGTGTTGGAATTGGGAGGGTGTGTTACTGGTAAAAATAAAAAAATAAAATAAAGAAAGAAGTGAAGAGGAAAAAAAAAAAAAAAAAAGAAGAGGTAGTGGGGAACAGATCCAGACCATGACACAGAGAGAGAAAACATGGCAGACAGAGGGAAGAAGCCAGTGTTAAGAGAGAAAAGAGAAATGTTTATAGAGGCGTGTGTGTGCGTGTGTGTGTTTGTGTGTGCGTGTGAGAGCGAGAGGGGGAAACGCAGCAGCAGCAGCAGCAGCAGCAGCACGGGCACGCACAGCACACACAAATCCTCGTTGAAAAAGAGGACTGAGTGGGAGAAGGGTTGAGACAGGGGTGTTGAGTGGGAGGGAAAGAAGCACACACTCACACATACACACACGCACGCACGCACACACACACGCGCACGCAAACGCACGCACGCACGCAGCTCCTCAGGATCCTGTGCTTGCGTGCAAAAAAACAGAAGGTGTCCGCCGTTTCCATGTAACACAACAAACGAGGGAGGTTCACCATCATCTCAGCTGTCAGGAGGATGGAGGCGGGCCCGCTTGTAGCCTCCCAGATTTAAAATGACCACAACGGATGTTTGCACTCAGGAAACCAGATCACTTTTAACGCTGGAAGTCATACAATATTTATGCCTTTCAATAGTCTGATTATCTCCCAAGTTTTTTCCCCCCCCCTCACTACCGCGTTTTCCAAACCAGAGCTGGTTCTGCTCATGTCTTATATAAGAGACGCTGTCACTTTAAGGGATTTTATTTTCCCCTCTGAGCTCTGACACACTCACTGCAAACGGCTTTGAAAAGCCTCTGAGAAAGATCACAGCTTTTTTCCTTATTGAACATATGTGTTTAGCTTTTACAAACAGCCCACTGCTGGGCTTGCGGAGATGAACTTTTATCGGCGACGTTTCACTTAAAAACGGGAACGCCGACGCAGCTTAACCGAGTTTCAGCCCCCCGAAATTGTTTCTGGACGCGTTTAGCATGACAAGCGGTGATTTTGCTTTCATCCCTTCCGCGATGTCGCAACGGTGCTTTACCGCGCGCGCTATGAAACGCTCGGCACAGGGCCGTTTGAATTTTGATCCGGGATCCACTTGTTTTGTAGCGGGGCCTCTCTGATTTCCTCGCCAAAGAGAACGCAAACAGAGAGAGGGGGCGGAGGGGGGCGTTTGCAAGAGCCTCTCTACGCGTGAGGGACTCGGCAAACGTTGGCGACGCACACATTTGTTTATGAAAAAAAATATAAAAAATGGAGGGGTCTGCGCATTCATGAATTTAAGTATGTGAGGCGCTTGCCAAAGATGAGAACAGGCCTATATTTTGGGAATACTCCAGTATCATAAATGACGGCTGGCTGCGGATCCTTTTGAGAAAGGTCTCTCCCTCTGATTAGAACATCAAAGACGCCTCATCAGAAAGTCTAATGGAGGAGCAGGACACTTGACCAGGAAGACGGGCAGCCGGATGTGCCGGATGTGTGCTGCGTTTGCGCCGCTCGGCCTCCTAAAAAAACCCAAAAAAAAACGCCCCCGTCCCCTCGGCAGAGGCAGATGTGCATGAGCTCAGCTTCGGCTTCAGGGTGCCGCTGAGAGAATAAGTGCAAGAAACAAATAACTGAGAGTGTTCCGGCTTTTTTTTTTTCTTTTATGTTGTTTGTTTTTGCATTTGCAGTGTTATCGGGGTGGCTTTGATTAAATGGCGCAAATGTTTCTTATTAGCCGGCGCTTTCAAAGTCAGTTAAGTAATTAAAGCGCCAACAGTCTGTTAAACTTTTCCTGTGTCACAACTAAATAACAGCTTGTTGATGTTGGCAAATTGGATGAAGTCGACCTGTGCGCTTCTTAAAGTACATTGCTATGGCTGGCCGACATGAGGCCAGGAGGCACAATGACTAACATAATGACAAACTTCATTTAGAAAATTGCATTTAAACAGCTCTAAGGAGGCCTCTTCCTCGGAAGAGACGAGCCTCTCCCGCGAGTCGTCTGAACGGTTGCGCAAATTATTGCCGGGTCGGCATAACGTGCGATCGAAATTGTGATTGGGCCCATGCAACGGCCGTTAAGTTGTCGTACGAGTGACAGTTTCGGAAGCGGGGAGGGCTGTCAAAGTGCTGAACAACAAAACCGCCTGGTATGCGCGCGTGCGTGACGTTGCTCTAGTTTCTATAAATGGATCGACCGTCATTTGTTGAACCGAACAGACAGCGAGAATGGCACCCTGAAGAGCTCGTTCCTCCGCCAAGGTCGGTGTAAAAAAAAACAACAAAAAAAAAACAGCAGATTTTTCACATGCTCACATGTTAATGGACCATGCTCCGCTCCTCCGCCCGAGTTTCATGGAAAACGACCTGACAGTTTTTCGCACGGACCCACCGACAGAAGCACCAACCCCCCACCTTCCCCCCCGCCAGCGCCGACGTCTCGGTGGATCATCCCTGGAATTCTTCCGTGTCCCACCCCTCCACCTAGCTGAGCGTAAACCGGCTGAGTAGTTGTTTTTTTTTTTTTTGCGCAACAGACAGACGGCCAGCAGATGTGGGGGTGGAAAAAAGATGGTGGGGGGTAACCAGGAAGGGCGCACTCTTTAAAACTGCATTATGAGAGAGAGAAAAAAAAAAACGAAACAAAACCCAAAAGGCGCCGCATCCATTTCATCCCGACCTGTCACGGGGGCTTCGATGTCCAGCAGGTTCTTCTCTGAGCGCAGGATTGCGGCGCCCTCCCCGATGAGCCTCAGAGCCACCGACTCCTCCACGCGGCCCTCCTTGGTTAGGTGAGCCTTCAGCACGTCCACTTTGGGCTTCCCATCGCTGTCAAACACCTCTTTAGCCGTCAGCCGGTGACTGGGTGGGAACGGGACAGCTGCAGGCGAGAAGGAGAAGAAGGAGAAGAAGAAGGAGAAGAAGCGTGATTAAGGCCGATATCGCTTTGTGGCATATTTAAAGTGCGGCGATATACTTTTCATTGACAAAAGGCTCATGAGGATATGCAGTTAATACCACATGACTGAGCAAACGGCATCTAAGCTGTTTGATTAGCAGGTACTTTGTACCCTCCGGGGGGAGCGACTAGCCGCAGGAGACGGAGTTGGTGTTCGCTCCCATACTTGCAGCCCCCACCTCTGAGACAATTTAACAGATTGCTGCTATGATCTGTGAGTCATTGAATTTTTTTTTTTTTAAATGTCCCCCACCACCCCCCAATATTTTTTTTTAACAGTTCCTGGCTCAGAGCAAGAGAGATTACAATTAGAAATGAATGAGAAAATAGATATCTGTTAAGAGGACGGATTATCATAAAAAGCCTAAGTAATGCAAGCAAATTATCCCGCTCAGTCAAATATGTCACCATCTCTATATTTAAGCATGTTCTGCTCCCTGTATATGATTTAAACAATGAAATCGATGATTTGGCTGACATGTATCGACTTATTTGTTAGTCACAATTACTTAAAAGGGTAAAATTACGTGTATTTATGCGACTCTTGCAGGCATCATGGAAATTAGAGCAACCAAATCCACGACAAATCTCTGTTGCTGTCAATTTGCATAATTACTGGCTTATAAAGGACGACTTCTCGCAGCGGTTCAATGTGCCTGCCTTGATTTCGGATGGAACTGTGACTGAATCTAGTTTAGATAAATTTCAATTTAAAGGGGAGAACTTCTCCAGTCTAATCACAGCATAAAGAAAGAAAGGAAAAAAAAAAATGAAATGCTCATTTTCTCGCAAGTGCTTCCTTCTGACAACCCCCTCCCCGACAAGCACGTTACTTACTAACGGCAAAGGTACAAATAGGACGTAATTAAATGCCACATCCTGTGCGCCTTTCATCCAATTTAACAGCTTCAGAAGAAAAAAAAAAAAAAGAGACATGCACATAATTAACATCCACTTGCAGACTTTGCACATAGCATGCAGGTGTGACTAATGTTCTAAGCCTGTGGCCAATTGGTGTGTGTGCGTGTGTCACCCATCGTTCTCAAAGGTGACATCAGCGGTAATCAGACCTGCACTTGAGCGTCACACTGTGCAAAGTGACAAACGATATTGGGTGTCTGCGCCGCAGTATTTAAAGCCGCCTAACAGGTGTGCGTGGAAAGTGCAGATTTGCTGGACTTGCACCGTGGCCATCTCCAGCGAGCCCTGCCGCTCTGTGACTCCGCAGAATACGAGGCGGCTGTCCGAAACCGCGCGATTCTCCGCTGGCCGATCCAAGCGCTTGACGCAGGGCAGATAGCGTTTGTTATCCCAGCCTCTCTCGCGGGGCCCTTCTGACGTTACCATGCTACACGCAATCAACGCTGCGAGTGCATTCTGCCGTTAGCCTCTCTCCTTGCAAGCGTAAGCTCAGGCTGTGTCGGATGAAACCCTTTTCCCTTCACATTTTACTATTCTATGTTTACTATTTGAGAGATAACAGCTATGGGATGCCTGATGTATGATGATTCAGCGCAGTAGAAAATTACGCCTGGTGCTACTTCCGATTAAATACAGGGTTTAAACAGTTTGCGCATCATCTCATCCTGTTTTAATTCACATTTCTGCACCACAATTGTCCCAGTCTGAGAAACAATAACTTAAAGTGATTTAACTCCTTATATGTACAATGGGAATTCTATGTACGGCTGTCACAAACTGTCACTCGACATGTTTTTAAAAAAGTCGTCATTCCTTCCATGTCTGTCCGCTGTGGACCAAATTGTTTAAAAAAACAAAAAAAGCAAGACAGGCTCTAAAGACAAACTGTGTTTGGGCCAAAAACTCATTACCAGCCTGACGTCAGGTATCTGGGCCGTTCAGAAATCCCCATCTGATATAGAATTACCCAAAGCCCCAGGTTGGCCTCCCTTCAGCACCTGCTGTGCAACTCTAGCCCGACGCCCAGACCCTCCGAGCCCCGGCCCCCGGGCAGCTACACCACACAGCTGCTTCAGTCTTGCTACTTCATGCTTTACTTCCACGCAATATCATATCCGGGTTCGCCTAACATTCAGCCCCATATATCCGACAGTGACACGACCAGGTAAGCCTCGTCAATCTGTGAAAACGTGAGAACCAGCGTCCCCCCCGATATGCTGCGAACGTATATGCTCTCAGACGATAAGGTAAGGATAAAATGCTTTCCTCAGCCCACCGCTGCCGGTCGATGAAGCGCTCCTGCGGTGACACACCGACTCTCAGAGCAGTCTACTACGGCTGCCCTCTTCATGAATCTGCACCGAACTCATAAGACTCAACTGCCTTTGCAGAAAAAAAAAGGATACTCCGCTTGTGTGGAAATATAGCTGTTAGTGAAGCCATCCCATTGACAATGTTTTTATAGAGACAATTCGAAGGAACAACAAGCCTGAGGTTAAACCGCTGAGTTTTATGGAGCGGAAGGACGGGAAAACCCCATACAAACGCTTATTTGATTATGCTTGTATGAATGATAATCACTGTCAGTCAGACAATTATTAAATTAGTGGGGGGGGGGGGCTGTGTATGTTTCCACAGGAAAATGTCTATATCCGCGCCCAAAATGTAATGAGTTCTTCCTATTCTCTTCCACCAAATTTCATAGAAAGCAGCCTGGTAGTTCTTCATGTAGCTTCACTGACAGACAGGCAAAAAAAAAACAAAGGAAGCTTTTTGGTAACCAAGTTTGGCAAAATCCGGTCTGGTAGGTGGGGAGTGTGCATCACCACAACCCTCCCCGAAGCCGCACATTCGTAGGTGACGGCGCGCACGCCAGCCTTTCGCCGCACTTTCGCCGAGGACGGGGCGCTCCCACACACGCGGGGCGCGCGGCGCGGCAGTCGCTCGATATCGCCGGCCAACCACATCTGCTCCCACTGCAGTGACATAACACGACACATCCTGAAATCCAAACGCTGAAGAAAAACATTGTTCCTGAACAGAAATAACCACGGGTGAAAGGTGCGCTTGTTGGTGTGCTGGCAGCCTCTCAACACATCATCCCTCCATTTCCTACAGTCGTGACAATGGAAAACGCTGGGAACTTTCCCCGTGTGGAATTTCTAACAGCCCTCTTATTAACAACAGCAACACCCGCCCCTGCCAAAGCATTACATGGCACATTATAATGGTATGTTCTGCACTCCGCTGAAAGAAAAGAATAAATAAATAAAAAATAAATAAATAAAGAGATGTTTCTTCCATCACCAAAAAGCTAAAAAGGAAACGGTGCTGTCAAAATTCGGAGCCTCGTCTTTCCAGTTCCCGTAGTAATTAGCCATTCGGGGAGGAGCTTCCGACGGTCAAAGGCTTAGCAGAAAAAAAAACTAATTTCCTCGCCGACAGCAGAATTGACATTCTCGCACGGCGACTGCTGATGCTTGAAAGCGACCCCGTGCATCTATGCGTCCTCAGTGAGCCGGACGGCTGTGGGATCGCAAACCGACCCGAGGCCGCGCGCCTGCAACTCCCGGGTTTGACTCAGAAAATGGTCTCCATTAGGCCGGTCGCTTTCGCCTTCATTATTTTGACCATTTCCCCGCTCGGCTCAGTTATGTAACCGGGAAATTGCACCGCAGGCTTGAATCTGGCATGAGAGAGAAAATGATGAGAGAGAAAAACAAAAGCAAAAAAAAAAAAATCTGGAGTTTGATTCAAACTTCCCTGGGAATTTGCCTCAAATTAGCATTGATATTTACAAGCTACAAATTAAAGCCATCCATCCGCTGGCCATTAGGTTTGGAGACTAATAGGCTGTGAATTCTTTGATTATTTGGAGGGCTCGCTCAATAGCGCTATCCTGCGCTGGTCAGCAAGATTTCCGTTACCGCTGATTATCACAGGGGCTCGAATTCACGGAGCCCCGAGACGAGCTGCAACTTTGGGGAACGGCTGGGAGCAAAATAATCATGCCGGAGCAGACGTTTAGGTGCGATTCCTGTGACATCTGCACCGCCGGGTGGTAGTGAACGAGAAAGTGCTGGGAGGCGGTGGGAAAACGGGGGCCGCTTGAAATGTTCAGGTTGATGTAGTTCAGAGCTTATGTGATCTCTCCGAGGAATGAGACAGCGGGAGGTGGGCAGTCATACGGTGTTGGACAGATCAGCTTAATTGGCAAAAGTGAGACAGACTGCTGCAGAGCTCCCCGAGCAGCTCCTGGTTTCATTTAGTGAGGAACACAGAGTGCGATTGTGGGCAATTTGTTCACACAAATATCTACAATTCCTGAGCATCATCTTCCTTTCCGGCTCGGTCAGCCGTCTGGAATCAGTATTCAGGAGAGACGCCCAGCGAGCTTCCAAATAACAAAATGTTCCTTGATTTATCCCAAGTATCCGCCATCATAAATTGTGCTGTATTAAAATGAAAGCCCGAAGATGTGGTCAGTTGATATCTAACAAGCACCAGTACTCTCCAGAACATTTTTTTTTTTTTTTTAAATAAGCTGCACAGCAATATCTACCGCAAACATTGACTTTTCAAGTCCGAGGCAGTCACGAAGGACAAGCTATCTGATAACACCTGCCCGTCACGTGAAAAACTTTGCGCGTGGTGGATCGTAACCAACGAGTGATTATAAAAAAAAAAAAAAAAAACCCAAAAAAAAAGAGAA
>CAAKHG010004329.1:335-21398 GCA_901007715.1 Dactylopterus volitans
GTGGGCGAGGGTCCCTGTTCTAATCCCACTCTAATCCCACTCTAATCCCCCCTTTAAGAGCATTTAAACACATCACAGCCTCACTGATCTGATCTTACATACAGTATATCATTTTAGATAGATCACTTTTAAAAACGTCATTTTCATTTTGTAGAAAATTCATTTTTTTCTTTATTAATTTATTGGCCATTTACTTGGAACATTGTACTAATTTCCTTCTTTTTCATTCTCGGGATTGTGATTATTTCAGAACTGGACAAGAACGAAGCTTTTACCAGACAAACAAAAAATCCACAAAAAAAAACAAAAAACAAAAAAAACAACAGAAATAAAAAAAAAAACTCAATTTGATAATAATAATTTACTCAGATTTATTCATGAGGGTCAGATCAGATCACTGATTCCAGACCACACGTTTAAATGTTCTCGAAAGGCGTCCGAGTGGAGCGTAGAACCGCCGGGATTATGAGTGGATTATTTGATTCTGGCCTATTAAGTCCCTTCCGGAGGGCGGGGCTTGTTTCCGTGGGCGAGCGCCGCAGACGAGAACCGAGTCCGAGTCTTACGATCGATACGAAGCCATGTGGAGCCGCGTCAGGCCGGCGCCTCTTAATCTGTATTTTTAAGGGAATTTCTACCACTGAGAAAATCCAGCAAAAGAGATTTAAAAAAACCAAAAAAAAAACAAACCTAAATATTTTCTCAACAGTTTTCTAACAAGAAAAAAGTCATTTTCTAATACGATCTCATGTTTACCTGCTGCAGTCGCGTCCGGACGCCTCGCTGGCGCTCGCGTTTTCACCGCAGTTTTTTGTTTTTTTTTGTTTTTCCCTCCTGTTGTTCGTTAAGTCGCCCGAAATCGACTCACCACATTTTTGCACCGTAATCCGGGGCCGTGACGGCGCCGGCGGCCATCTTTGATAACCCAGAGCTGCAAAACACGCCCGCCGCCTGCTCCTCCGCACGCTTGCTCTTCTTCGCCCCGAAGCTTCACCGCGGCTCAGACGAAGGACGTGATTGGCTGCGCACACTGACGCTTTTAACCTAGAATAAAACGCCGCCGAGCGCCGTCGCAGATTCGGAGCTTCGCCGCGAGCCGCATCTACTTCCTGCTGTAGGCTTTAAGACACTGATGCTGAATGTAACGCGGCGATTGTCTGCACGCTCGACTATTACACTGGTAACGCATGTTAGAGCGCCGCCCTCTTGGCGGCGGGTCATCCTGAGGCGGGACCTCCACGCCAGGCTTCAGCTGCCTCAGACAGGATATGAAAGTTACGTTTAAAAAAATTTGACAAAGATTTGAAAAGTCTGACACAGATAGGGAATGTCTGGTCGGAGAGGCCAGCCAATGAGAGGGGAGAGCCGTTCAAATGCTGGCACCCGAGCCCGTTTGAGCCAATCAGGTGCTTTAACTGTCCTCTTGTATGGAAGTCCGGCACAGCCATTTTTTTTTTTTTTTACCACCAGTTTCTCTCGTCTGTCATTTTGAGAGAGCAAACGGTTTTCTTGTGTTAGCGGGACCCGTGATTTCAGGGAAACATGCTTTTTCTTATGTTACGATATCGTAATTTAATACAAGGGATAATGGACAAAATGGCCGCCAGTGGAAGAGGTGGCATGACGAAGGGCAAGCCAATAAGAGTGAGGGAGATTGGGCGACTCCGTAACAGGAAAAGGAGCATCTCTGAATGTTATTATTATTTTTAAATCATAAATGATAACCAGAAATGACCCCAATATCACGAGAAAACCGTTTTGTTTTCTCAAGATAACAATATAATTATCCCGTAAATACGAAAGCACATTTTTGTTAATGGTGGTTAATTGGATAAAAAAAAGCTCATTTTTTTCATCAAAATGAGGAAATTATTGCGAAAACAAAAAGGCTTTTTTCTAGTGAGCATTTATCTTATTAGAACAGCCTTTTTGTTTTCTTAAGTTTATAAACTAAAATGATACACGAGAAAACAAGCTTGATTTTCTCAGGGTAAAATAATTACGTTTTTATTCAAGTTTTTCAACATAACATGGAAGTTATCCTGAAACCAAAGGCCATTTTCTCAAGATAATTATCCAGTTAGCTTGAATGAAAAACGTTTCATAGCGCTAATCTTGAGAAAACATTTGTCTTTACTTGATAATTGGACCTGTTGGCTAATTTGGTCAAGATGACTAACTTTTCTTTTCTCAAGGTGCTAACAAGATGAATTTTTCACCTTGAGAAAGTAGCTGCAGGTTTGGCCGCTCTTGGCTTCCGTACTGTGGAGTAAAACAACAAAATTAATTTAGAAAATGAGGAGGGTGATGTGATAATTATCCTGAAAACAATGAAATAAACTACATTGGTATGAAAAAAATCAAGATAATGAGCCAAGAAAACATGCTTTTACGAGATAATTGGACTTGTTAGGTTGAAAAAAACGTCCTTCTCTCGTCTCCTAACAGGATCATTATGTAGTTAAAAAAATGTTGTCTCATCTTAACGGGAACAGTCATTTCAAGAAAATGCACCTTTGCTTTTCTTGAAATAAAGAAATAAGTTACACAATTTTTTTTAATCTAATCTTATCTTGTTTTTTGTCTCAAGATAACTGTCCTGAACACAAAAGGACGCTTTCTTGTGATAACAGGACCCGCTAGCTAGTTTTGTCCTGTTCTCTTCTCGAGATTGTAACAAGGTGATTATGTCATCTTGAGAAAGTAAACACCAGATTTGGCTGCTGCAGGCTTCCGTACACCAGAGATAAACCAACAAAATTATTTAAAAAAAAAAAAAGGGAACCTAGAAAAACATCAGGGAGTTGGAACAAGCTAAAAACACTCGCGCGTATAATTGAAGCGTATTTGCCCAGGTGTGACAAGCTCCACCCACCTGGTGTCACAAGCCCCACCCACCCGGTGCAACCACCAGCGCGCAGCCTGGCGTGGAGGCGGCTGCAGTTCGAGATGATACTACTAAGATTATCTACTCAATTTACGCTACTAATCCTACTACTTCTGCTACTGAATCCCGTCGGACTATATATGAAAGCTTTATTGCGAACGCAGACGCCTCGTAGACGCGGTAAAATTCCTGCAGCCGCTCGCTCGCTCGCTCGCTCGCTCATTCATTCATTCATGTTGCCCCTTACGTTTCTGGCCACGTCGCCATGGCGGACGAATGAATGTGATCTCCACGTCCGTCCCCGCTGGCCCCTCCTTCTTCCCGTAAGCGCGCAGTTTCCGACTCACGTTTGTAGAACGACGCATTTGTAGCTTTTTGCGACGCTTTTTTTTTTTCCCACGTCATGTTTACACCATCCAGACCATCCAAAATGGGACTTGCACTGGTTTTCTCTCATTTTCAGAGCTAACTGAACAAAAAAAAAAAAAAAATTTCTTAGTGTTAAATGAACAAAGATCCTCTCTGAATGACACTCGCACTGCTTCCACTCGAAATTTAAAAAACTGCTTCTTGTTTAAACTTACAGGCACGTATCTGATTTGGGAAAATCACTATATCGGAAAATATCGGTGCATTTATACTCACATGGCAGATTACTGTTACTAGACATTTTATACATTGTTCAAACTGAATTGTCTGTCTTCCAAGACGCTGAAGCACACTGCAACGGGAAAAGAAGTGATGCTAGCAGAGAGATGCTAACAAAATGCAGAGGTTTTTCATTTTAAGATTCCTTTAATGTCTCACACTCGTAAAGCTGAAGGTATTTCCTCCTTCAGAAATTCAGATAGAAAAGTTTAATCTATGTGCACAGAAAAAACGCACTAATACACTTGCCCATAATTATTATTTTTTTTTACATAAAAACAAAAATTATTTTAAGCGTCCTGTTTTCTTGTAACAAATATATTTAAGTAGCCAACCATTGCTATGAAAACAAAGAATCAGCTGGATTTCTTTCAAATTAACTCGTTTTTTTTGTTTTTTGCAATGATAAAAGTAGCAGCATTTAAAAAAAGCCGATCCCACCATGTTCCCCGTGCGCTAGCGTTACTTTTTACAGTGTGGAGACGATAACGCGTGAGGGTGAATGTTGGCGGCGTTGTTTCGTTCGCACATGGCACAATGATCTTCTTTTCCTGTTATTGTTCCTTTCAGCCGTTTGTTTTTTCCCGCTTCTGCTTTGTCACCACGTTAGCAGCCGGCAATGCTAACTGCACCTGGAAGAAGTTTGCCTCCAAGTTTTTCCTTCCAGCAGGACAGACAGCAGAACACTGGGACTCGTGCAGTATTCAGGAAGTGAAATGATGCGACTCGGTCGTGATTGGTCGGCGCGGAGGTTTAGGCCTGTTCATGTCAGGGAACGTCCCTTTAACTTGTTAATTTTGACAATCAGCATCTTAGCCGTTCATCCGCTCTCCAAAAACGCCGGATCTGGATCCTCCCGAACCACCCTCCCCCAAAATACTCAAGACGGCAACATGCCTGACCTGAACCATAAACGGTGCTCAAGTCTCCATTCCTGCTATTGGATCGATTTGTTTTGGGGTTTTTTTATTGTCTTTTTCGGATGTTTCCCCCTCCGTGATGTGCGGCAGCGTTTGATTGGTCGCCGTATTCAACAATGACTTATGTTACCCGAGCTGAAGCGTGACATGTTTTTGACCGTGTTTGGTTAAAAACCCCAAAAATAAGTACAATAAGTGAAAAATTTCACTGTTTGTTAAACCTCAGCATTTTCACCATCAAATACAATGTAACAGCCTTGCAATAAATTTTACAGATTATATATCATTACATACATTATATACTGTACGTACATATTTTGGTCATCTCAATCACTCATGAATTAGAGTGACCCAAATATTAGGGACACCTCTCTGTGTAACCCAGTAAAGTTCAGCAACATCACAAATTACAGTCCCCATAACAATCATCACCTATTTACAAAGGGTGTCCCCCAGGGATCAATACTGGGTCCTCTTCTGTTTTTCCATTCACATTAACAACAACCTCACATCTTCTGTCAGTTTCATACACAAGTTCCTAATATTTTGTCATTGCACTTATTAGTTGGGGACCCCTCCCAGTGGAGTACAGTCCAACAGCGTCACAAACTACAGTCCCAATAACAACCATTCAAACATGTCAACACCTCTCTCACACACATTCAATCACAATTCAACATAAAACTCTTCCTGAAGGGAGAACTGATTGCAGGGCTGTTGTATTATACTCTATGGTGGACATGCAGTGGTCATAATGTTATGTCTGCGCTGGGTTACGTTCTGGCTGCAGACACGAATGTAGAAACATCCAAAAAAAGAACAAGTCACACCCCAAAACGTGTCCTCCGAGGGCCGCAGCCCCCATCCAGATTACTAATCCCTCAAAGCCATAATCCAGCTCCTGTGCGGCACCCGCAGACCGCGCCCGTGCACGCGCCCTCTCGCCCTCCTCAGCTGCCCGTGCGAACTCTCTACGTGAAAAAAAAAAAAAAGGAGCACTTTACGGCGCCCACGTGTGGCGGCGGAGCTGCGTTCACCGCAAGCCGCGATGCACTGATCAACACCTAACCGCTGATTTTATGGACATTTTGATTGCTACAGATTATTTGTGCCTTGGCCTTTTTACGAGTGCAGGTGGATTCTGATGTACATTTCTCTCGTCATGCTTTTCTTGCTGCCGCGACGCATCACAAAGCTGTCGGTAATATCTGCTGGCGCGGTAATTATGATTGTCAAACACGTTTTTTTTTCTTCTCTTTTTTCAGGCAAAAATTACAGATTAAACTGAAATCCATTTAGAGATTATTTGAAGAAAAAAAGACCTTTGCTTCATTCAGGCTTCACGCTGTTTCAGGTTCAAGGCAGATGGCTCCGCCCATCCCGAGCCAGGCTCTGCTCGAGGTTTCTGCCCGTTAAAGGGGAGTTTTTTCCTTGCCGCCGTCGCCGAGTGCTCATGGGAGAATTGTTGGGTCTCTGTGAGTTAAAGAGTTGGTCTCAACCTGCTCCACTCGGAAAGTGTGATGAGATAACTTTTGTTGTGATTTGGCGCTCATATAAATATGGTACAATAACTTGACTACTACAGTGAGCGATGTTGATGATAACATGCTAGCTTCCGTTTCTGACTTTCAATATGACATTAATACCCTAAGAGAGATATTTGAAAATAGTTAGCTAAAGAGATGCTATGCTTGATGGATCGCATCATAATGATGTCAGACCACCGACAGCAGCAGGCTAATCAAGGTTTTAACTGCTGTAGCTAGCTACTATTACAGCGCTGTTGATATTAGCATGCTAGCTTCTGTTACTGCGACGGCACATGTAAACACGCACAAGACTGTATTTTCTATGACTTCGAATTTGACACTATAAAAAAGCTATTTGGAAACTGTTAGCTCAGCAGACGCTATGCTAAGTACGCTCGCGAGCACAACGTAAACTTTGGCTTTGCGGGTTATTATTTTTTTGAGTTTATCCATTTCCAACAATTTAGGGAACTTTTTGTGTTTCAGTTTGCACTTCTTCTATAAATTCTGTCGTCGTGCTTAAAAAAAAAAAAAAAAAAGCTAGCTTTGAGCATCCGAAATGGAGCAGCGTGATATTACGGACAGATTTGTGTCGGCCAGTCGGCAGCAGCTTGTTTTGGGTCAAAAACGTTGTTCTTACGTTTCATTTAAGGGAAGTCTGGACAACTTTTACACGAGTGGCCTTCAGAGCTGTGCATCATTTTTCTCATTCCAGTTTGAAAAAAAAAAACTAAAGAAGAAGAAAAAAACCATTTCTATTATTAGGCCTATTTGCCACTTTGAACATTTTGTTTCGATGATATAATATGCAAATGTATTCCTACTTGATTTTTTTTTTCAATTTTTATTTTTTGTCTTTTCAATTGCACCAGTTATTAATAAAGTATTGAACTGGAAATTGTGTCTGACATTTTATGCTTCACTTACGGCACATTTACTTATGTTCATATGAACTCGAGGACGCTCTCGTCAACAGACAGAACCCAAACAGGAAGTCTGGTGAAAAAAAAACTAAATTTGAAAAAAATCAGTATTCAGTCTTCCAACTCGAAGCAGCTTGTTTTTGCGATTTCAAAATCCTAATTTTTAGTGCAGAATCTTCACCCTCCTAGATTCTTGACTGAAGTGTAACCTCACTGGCTGATTGAATTCAGAATCAACGTTAATGTGATCCTTAAAAGTGCAAAGGAGACACTACAGATAATAGTGATATCAGGATTCAAACTGAATTTTGTAGAATTTGAACGGTTTTGAATATTGACCAAAATTCCTTTTTTTTTTTTTTTTAATTTCGGAAAAACTCAAATGTTTACACTGGACATAATTCCAAAGTTGCAGATTTAAATAAAAAAAAAATAAACCACATAAATAAAGCAGACTAAAGCTTTTTTTTTTTAAATATTTCACTGTTTTGCAATAAATTTGCACGTTTAATTAAAATTATCAGCAAGAAGAATAATTAAATTTCACGGTTGATGATAATGTAATTGTACTACTTATTTTATAAATCACTTTTCACGGTACTCAGACACTTTACAGGGACGTTAAAATGCAAGCATCACACTTTAAATGAAAAGTTATCCATTTTCCAAAAGAACTCCGACTGTCTGGGCCTCTCTGGGCTTCCATACGCATCATCGCTCGGCTCAGTCGAGGACATGATTATGGAGGGCGGAGCCAGTTTCACAGCCGTCCAATCACGTGCCGGACATCTCTTTCCTCCTTGCTTGCCTGACGTCTCTGGCGTTGCAATCGCGAGCTGGACGCGTCCCAGGCCTCCCAGGAGGCATCTGTTCCCAGGCCCCCCGGCGGTCCGGCCTCCCGCTCTGCCAGCCGCCGCCGCTGTCGCCACCGCCGCCGCCGCCGCGCGTCTGCGTGAGAACGCCGCGGCGGCCCGGAGCGCCCGGCTGGCTTCCACCCATCTTCCTCGCGGCTCGTATGTCACCTGCTAGCAGCGTTTACTCACGCTGCAAAAAATGTCAGCGAGGCCGCGCTGGAGTCATTCTTCACCGGGTTGACCAATGATCTGATTAGAGTTTGGGGGGGTCCCAAAGGTCAAAGGTCAAGGCCAAGGTGACCTGACCACAAAACAGGTTTTTGGGCCACAACTCCCGATGTCAAATGCTGGTTATGACAAGCATGCACATAAGTGTCTAAAAGGATAAAATGACGTCATGGCGTTTCACGTCTAAAAGGTCGAAGGTCAACTTTTTCTGAGAAGCGCCCCGCTCGAGGATGACGTGGCGATAGTTCGGCGCTCAAAGTTCAAAGGTTATCGTGACCTGCATCGTTCTAGGGGGGCGTCTGGAGGGAGGAACTGATCAGGCTTTGTGTTCAGTGGGGTCAAAGGTCAAGGTGATTGTGACACTACTTATTATTATTATATTATACACAGAAGTATACATATACATTCGTAATATTTATATCAATAATTAATCATTATTAATATTTTATTAATAATTGTTATTAATGATTAATATATAGAAATTGTTTATATATAGACACACACTATGTTGCATCCATGTAAATATAGTCTATATAAATACTACATAAACATGCCTATTACTACACAATATATATATATATATATATATATATATATATATATATATATATATATAGATATAGATATAGATATATATACACAAATATCCATATAATATATAATATACATACACTACATAACATCCATATAAATATGTAGCAAATATACTTATCACATAAACATGGCTATACAATATATATATACTAAATATGCATATATACATATAAACAAATATACATACACACATACATACATACACACACACTACATACATAAAAATATATAACTATCCATATAAATATATTATATGTACTACAAAATATCCACATAAATATCTAACATATATTGAGCAATTGTAATATACCTTTTTTTTTTTTTACTATTTTATGTATTTATCACTGGACACACTCCTTGCAAACACGTTTCCTCGTCCATTTAGCTGTTAAGAAATAATTTTTTGTATTTTTGAACAGATTTCTGTTTGCACTTTGTTTCATCTCCGGCTTCCAAACGGTCCCACAAAGTCGCTCCTCAGTTCGACATGCACGTGCTCTTCATTGTTGCTCCTACTCTACGTTCTTTAAAGTTCAGATCTCCCCTTAGACTGCAGCTGTGTTGAAGGTCAGAAGTCTGATGATGGCAACAATTCACACAAGTGTACAAAAAAAAATACAAGCAAAAAAAAAAAGACATGCGGCGACATTTTTCTGCTCATAATAAACACATCCAATAGAATTCATTCAAAGTCTGGCTGCAGAGACGACGGACAGGCGTTTCCGCGGCGCTTCTGTCGTGAAGCCCCGCCCCCTTGGCCCCCCTCCGTCAGGTGAGAAACGCTGCCAGCTGGGCGGCGGCGGTGGGCGGCTGCAGGTGCAGCGCGACGTTTCTTGCAGCGGGCAGCCGGCGCGGGCTCTGCTGGCTGAGCAGCTGCGGGTGGTCTGGAGCGGGTCCGGACGCCGCCGCAGCGTCGCCGTGGCAGCAGGTAAGGCGCTCTCGCTGCTGCCGAAGGGCAAAACTTTAGAGTTTTAGTAAACAATGACGTTGATCAAGCTTGAATATGTTGGATTTGTCAATATTCCGCGTCAGACTTCGTTCCTGCGTCACTGCCAACACTTGATTGGGAGATGGTTGGTCAGGAGGCAGGTTACAGCAGGATGTGTGCCGATAATGAGCTGATACCGGCACCGATAATGGGCTGATTTTCTCACCAATAATGAACTGATACCGATATCAACACTGAGCTGACATCGATGCTTTTACTGCTCTTATTGCTCTTATAAAGAACTGATACCGATATTGACACTGAACTGATACCGATATTGACACTGAACTGATACAGATTATGAGCTGATACCAATATCAATACCAGTCGGTGTGAACTGATATTCATACCGATAATGAACTGAACTGTAATCGATAGTGAACTAATACAGTTTGAATGAAAAGTTCAATGAGGAAAAAAATACTTACTGTAACATGGATACAGTAACTATTCAGAATGATAAATAAATAAAATAATGTATGAATGAAATAATTACTGTAGTATAAGTACAGTAACTGTTCAGAATGTAAACAAACAAGATTACAGAAAATAATAATCACAAAATAAACAAAATAATTATTGTAATACACATACAGTGACCGTTACAATTAGTGGACTGATTACAATTTAAATTTTAAAGACTGCAATAATTACTGTGACTTTGGCACTGTGACAATTCAGTATCAGTCTGTTGATGAAAATTTGATTCGGTCAACCTCGGCACTGCAGCTGTCAAATATTGACATCATTTGAAAATCAGCCGAAGTGTAATTTTCTGTAATTTATGCGTCTGTAGAGAAAAACCATCAAGTTTTAATATCAGAAAGCATCTACGCCCACAACGATGCCAGTATGTCTGTGTGCCATAATATCGGCAGATAAATCGGTCCGGCTCCTGATGCAGCAAACGTACTGACGCCGGGTTTTGAGGGCGACATCTGATCGGACGTGTCTCCCTCTGTTGTTTGTTGTGTGGACGGCAGGACATGGCGGGATTACAGCCAATCACGGTCTGCGTGTCGGTGGCGTTACTCCTCAGTCAAGGTAGGACGCAGGAACACGTATCGAGTAGAAAGAAGAGGAAGAAGCATCTGAGTGAAACAATGACTCATCACAGGGACGGATCGCTGACTCAGCAGTCAGCAGGTTTCCAAAGTGGCGTTTGGGGACCAGTAGGAATCCTTAACGCTCGTGCATCATCTCTGTGGACATTTTTGTCCGTTTTGGCATATATTTTTCTCTTCATCTGGCCGATATTTTGTCTGTTTTAGTGCTTATCGCGCATTTTTTTGGTTCCTGACAAAATTTGGCATTCAAATTTTAATTTTTTGTTTATAGATTAATAGAACACTCTGAAACAAACGGACCCCCTTAAGCTAAGCTAAGTTACCCGCCCTCTTAAGTCATTTTGAGGAGTTATAAAAAAACATTACAGTTTAATATGTTTTTCTGCTTTTATCTGCATAAATCTTATAAACAACTTCAACAACTACCAAACATTCAATAATTTTGAGGATTTTAATCCTTTAAATGCCATTTTTATGACCTGATCACACACACACTTTCTTAATATAGCATTCTAAGCTCAATAACACAAGCACAATAACTAATGAGATGACGAGCTTCTCATTCAAAGGGGAAATGGCTGATTTTCGTGATGAACAGCAGAAATGACAAATTGTACTATTTCTCTCAAAAATTAAACCTTCACATCACGGAATGCACGACTATGATTTAATGACTATGACATTAAAAAAACATGGTCTTAATGGGACTTTAATGGGAATTTTCTTTCCCTCTAATGACTTAAGAGGGTCATAAATTTTAAATCTGATGCTACACAAAAACTAACAATATCTCAAAGTCAACATTTTTGACTAATTCTCGACATATTAAGACTTTTTTTTTTAAACCCAGCCCCTCAACAATTTTTATATGTAAAATAACTCGTTTTTTTGAGTGTTTTTTTTTTTCATAAATAACACCAGTGACTTCATGGAATCAAACTGGCATTTAAAGGGTTAAAATCCTCAAAATGACTGAATGTTTGGTAGTTTTGATGTTTTAAGAGATTTATGCAGAAAAAAAGGCAGAAAAAATATGGATCTGGCATGATTTTATAACGTTTTTTTTTTAAGTGGACATTTAGTCCCCTAATGAGTTCGGAGGGCGGTAAATGAAAGTGATGCCTGAGGGTTCAGTGTCTTCTGAGGGGTCCTCAGCCGACGGAGGAACAGCCTTGAACATGCCGGACAGAAAATAATGCGGATGAATAATCTTTGTCTCTTTGACTCCCGGCAGCGCTGCGCCTCGGCGGGCAGGAGGAGCGGCGCCGCGGCGACGCGGCCCTGAACGCCACAGGTGCCTTCACTTGCTCCCACCCTCGCTCTCCTCGGCGGTTTAATTCACAAGCCTCTGTGGTCGATTCCCAACCTGTTAATTTCCTGGAAAAAAAGTCATAAATAACCACCCATAATTGCTCCCCATCAGGCCCCGTTAAATATGATCGTTCTAAGCTTCCCGTTTCTGCTCTATTTGTTATGTAAAGTGGCAATTAAATCAGTTCATCAGGTCTCCGTCCAATCAGAGGAGGGCAATTTATGTCCAATGAAAGGCCGCTACCCAGCGCTGACCCCGGCTTCACCCTGATTGGCCGGTTTTAGCCATCGTCTGCGGTCCTCGCTGGCTGTGGAAGACACATTCAAAGCGCTCCCGGTGATGTTGCCTGTCCTTTTTATTTCCCAGAAGTCCCTGCAGAGCGCATCGACCCGGCCGCCATCGACCTGACGCCGCTGGTCAATACGCTAATAAATTCAAGCCAATCGGGTACGTTGTCATAATATCGCTCATGCGGTGGGGGGGGGGTCGATTGTGAGCCGCTAAATCTTTCATGTCGGCATGATTGAACCTGCCCCTCCGCTTTTCCTCGCCCTCCCAGCCCAGAGAGGTCACGCCGCAGGCGGGGGGCCTCAAAGAGGACCAGTCCGCCCAAAACCGCGGTCCTTTAAAGGTGCACTGTGAAAAAAATGAGGCCGAGTCCAACCATGTCGACGCTTTAATATTTCCGTTCCTGAATCATCCAAGAAGCAGTTGATGTGAGACTTCCCAGCATGCACTGCTTCTCCACTGACTCTTCTGTTGTCATTTGACGAGACCACGTCATGATCGTGTGTGCTAGCATGCGAACGTGTGTCCCGGCGCTGCAGCTCCTCCCGGTTCAGAGACGCCCGCGAGCGAGGAAAATCCTCCTCAACTTCTCAGTTGTTCGTTTATGGCAAACATGGGCAGAACAAGAACCCAGGACCAGAACCCAGGACCAGAACCCAGGACCAGAACCCAGTACTCATGGTACCAGCTCTGCTCTGCTCTGCTCTCGTACTGCATCAGTGTAACTGCTCGCCATAGCGACGCCATGTGAAATTCCAGTGACGCCATCTTAAGCGCAATGTAGAAATGCAAAAAGAGAAGGAAGAAGAAGAAGAAGAAGAAGAAGAGGAGGCGGGGCCTGAACTTTCAGGCTTCCATTCTTGAAAGTAAAAAAATAAACGTGCAGGCATTTTAATGTTTAAAAATGGCGGCACGGCTGGGCGCCGATCAGGGTGCCCCGTGATGACGCAGTGACGATTCTCTCTGACCAATCAGGGGTCTGCAGTCTTGTCACATCACCTTTTAGTACCTCGTAGTACCTGGGCGGCCTTTTTAGGGTTAGGGTAAGGGTTAGGGTAAGGATTAGGGTTAGGGTTAGGGAAGCCGCTACTAAAAAAGTGGGAACTGGTACTTTTTTACTCATGAAAATACAAAAAGGGTAAGTAGGGTAAGAGTAGAGTTGAGTAGAGTTGGTTAAGGGGTAGAGAGTAGGGTAGGTTTGGATAGAGTAGGGTAGGGAAGAGTAGAGCAAAGTAGAGTAGGGAAGAGTAGAGTAGGGTAGGGTTGAGTAGAGTTGGGTAGAACGGGGTTGTAGGGTAGGGTCGGTTAGGGTAGGGAAGAGTAGAGTAAAGTACAGTAGGATAAAGTAGGGTAGAGTAGAGTAGGCTAGAGTAGAGTAGTGTAGAGTCGGGTAGGTTAGGATAGAGTAGGCTAGGGAAGAGTAAAGTAGAGTAGTGTAGGGTTGAGTGGAGTCGAGTAGAGTTGGGTAGAGTGGGGTAATGTAAGGTAGAGTAGGGTAGAGTCGGTTAGGGTAGGGTAGGGAAGAGTAAAGTACAGTAGGATAAAGTAGAGTAGTGTAGAGTGGAGTAGAGGAGACTAAAAACCTGCAGAGAAGCTTCAAATTTCCTTCCAGTTGAAAGAGCCTGAACGCACCGCGGTGGGGGGCAGGCCACACACGCTGGCAGCAGCTCCTCAACCCACAAATCCGCGATTATGAGTAATGTCCTGCCTGACCTGAGTAATCACATTACTCAAAACATTACCACTGTACAACGTTCCTTCCCTGACATTTGTTTCTGAATTATAGCACACTTGAGATTGCAGCTGCCAATAAGTGTGCATTCTGTGTGTGTGTGCGTGTATGTGCGTGTGTGTGTGTGTGTGTGTGTGTGTGTGTGTGTGTGTTGCAGGCTCCCGCCAGCTCTTCTCCCTCCTCAGCGTGACCTCCTACAGCTCCCCGGCGCTCCACAAACTCACCCTGCTCGTCTACAACGGTAAATATGCTCCACTCTTGCTCCTGCGGCGCAGCGGCGCCGCCATCTGGTGGTGGAGACCTGCAACTGCACGTTATTCACCTAGAGCAGGGCTCCCCAAACTCTTTCCTGTGAGGGCCACATAACTTCTCCCTTCTCTGATGGGGGGGCGGGGTCAGTTTGCAACAGAAAAAGTGTGACGATGGCAGGGGGGCCTAAACGTAAATATTTATTGTTCTCTAGAAAGCCACACAGAACCAAATAACCTCTCTGGGTTCTTAACAAAAAAAAGTCAGGAAATAAATAATAACACTATTTATTTAAGAAATAATTTACCCCCTAAGAATGGGTGGTCCTTTATTTTTGTCACACACCGTATATGAAAAAAAAAATCAAAATGCATCTCTGGTATTGTTCAGGGGGCGGGGCCAAATGTGGAGGCGGGCCGTATCCGGCCCGCGGGCCGTAGATTGGGGACCACTGCCATAGGTCAAAACAGCAATGGGAGCTGATTAGCAATTTTATGCACATGAACATCAACACGCAGCAGCTGACGGCAGCCCGCAGGTTTTACTTTTACGGTTGTACTTTACGCTAAGTTTTGTGTTTTGTTTGACGAGCAGCTTCAGCTGCAGCTGATCATGCAGGATGTGATGTCACAATCGGCTTGAGCCAATCATGTTCTCCATTGGTCCAAACACTGTGTGACCGCGTTAGCGGAGCATCCGCGCAGCGGCAGTTACCGAGCGACGCGGCAGACATCCGGAGGTTTATTTACATGTGAAATGTTCATATACGCCCATCAGCCATAACATCATGGCCGCCGCATGTTTACCAGTTTAGTTATCCCACTCGGGTTACCACCACCAGTATTACTGCAAGTACTACTTCTACTACTACAAGTACTACCACTGCTACTGTTGCTTCTACCATTACTAGTACTACTGGTTTACTGTACTACTAAGACTACTTCTACAACTATAAGCACTACACATGATACTGTTACTACTACTACTACTACTACTACTACTACTACAAGCACTACACCAAATGGATATCAGTGTGATGACCAAAATATTTTGGACCCCTCTCAGTGTAACCCAGTACAGTCCAGCAGCCTCACAAATACACAAATACCAGCCTTAAAATTACCATTAACATTAGTCAGTATTGGTCTTATTAAAAAAATGTAATACGTGATACTAATAAAAACAGATTAATACAACAATAACATAAGTCCCAATGTAACAGTCATAAAAATGAATATAAACATAAATATAAATTCAAAATAGACTACAAATATTAATAATAAGATATTTTGGAAACATTGATGCATATGAGTGGGATAACCAAAATATTAGGGACCCCCTCTCAGTGTTCACACACTCCGGAGCAGCATCAGGCCCAGATTAGATTATCAAGGCTTTTACAAAGATAACTGATCATATTTTTTTGTGGATTTATACACGTTCTTAAAATGTGGAGGTGGTCTAAAGTGACGGTTTCTGCTGAGCAAATCAACGCTGAATTATTGGAAATCCAGTAAAATTTTGACTTCAAAAATTGATTAATGTTCATATGAGTTTGAAAACTGGTATTAAACAAGAAGGTGGGAATATCAGTGATTTTGCAGGTATTTTTGTTTTTCTATTAAGTACTAGTACTTAGTAATACTGCTAAGCACTTTGTTACTGAGAAAAGAAGCAAATTTTTGAGAATCATAAGTGAACGAGAGACAAACAAGAGTTTGTGTCTTTGTTCAATTGTCCGACTTTAAAATGACAAGTTACAGGATATAATATTTCTCAATTTGAATGAAAAATGTGATCATTTGTCTTTTAAATCAGTCGCGATACTGCAATAACAAACGGTTTTGTCTTCACCCTTCATATCTTTCATTGAGGTTCCACAAATGTGTGAAACAGCGCCCCTCTGAGCTGTAACTGCCGCTACATGTGAGCCGACGTGTGCGGTCAAACGTGGTACTGCAGTCTGAATTCACCAGGCGTGAGGGTGACGTCGACCACCTCTTGATTTAATTAATTACGTTAAAAAAACAGGTGTTTTCCGTCGCGAGAAGGCATGAAAGAGGAAACTGAACCGTGAACCCAGCCGAACTTACGACCGCGCAGGAAGGCAACGTAAGCAAGAGCTAGCTAGTTTGTTGGCGATGCTAATGCTAACGGCGGTTTTCTCCCGTTCGTGTTTTAGGGGAAATAAATTCAGCTGGCAGATAAAATGTCGTGACAAAGAAACTGTGCTACAATTTAAGACTTCCAAGCATGGCAGTTATGGAAAAGTCCAAAAGCTGAAATGTTGCTTCGTGTTTCTTTTATTAGGCGTCGACTCTCTTCCGAGATTTCCGGTACAAACGGAAGTATCATTCATCCGGACTCGTTCACGTCCTCCGGAGGGAAAAGCCGCTTTCTTGATTTTATCGTTTAGCTCATGTTAATTTATTTTGAACTGCGTGATTTATTTTTAAATTGGTTATTTTCGACGGACTAATTAGACCGCCTGTTTAGTCCAACCACAAAAGGAAGCTGAAAGCAGCCTTCAAAATGAAAGCCGAACGGTTTTGAGCGCATAAACTAAATTTATCGTCATATTTCCGCCATTCTTCCATATTTTTTTGAGAGAAACAAAGCGCTAACGGACTCTGTGCACATCCCTCATGACGTACTTGCGATTTCCGTGGTGATCGGCAGAGTTTCCTGTCCGCTTCGTTCATTCCAGCCGTAAAATGGAGCAAGCTCAAGATCAACTGTTCGGATCAAGAATAAATATGATGTCAGCAGTACGTTTAAGATTTTTTTTAAAAACGGCGGGTGGCTCGGATTAGCACCGCTTCCCGAAAGGCCCTGAACTTCGCATGCAGTGCTAGCACAAGGATACACGGGACGGGATTTTGGGTAACTCAGCAAACGAAGGCTTGCAGTCGATATTTCGAAGATGTCCAAATTTGTATGATTGCCACTGCAAGCGCCGTGCCATCGTTGTTTGCTGACAGCAAGAAACAGGCCAGTGTTTGGGAGCGCCCGAACCGTTAACGTTAAACATTGATCCTACATTTATTAGCTTAGCTTGATAGATTTGTTGTAGATATCGTACCTGGTTTCAAAACTGATGTCCTCCGGCCATGAAGCAAACCGCTGGACCCCAAATGAGTCCTGGAAGATGTCGTGTTTGGAGCTGCTGTCTCAACGCCGCGATTTCCTGTTCCTGGTTCCGGACTGACATCAAGTCTGGAACCAGGTGGAGGCCGAGGAGGGGATTGTTGACCCGATCCTGACGCCCCGATGCTCGTGGACCACGACTATGGAGTCGGTCGAGCGGTGCCTGTCGACCGGGAGCAGGTCAAATTTCACGAAACATTGGCTGCAAGCCTTCGTGTGTTGAGCAACCAAAAACCCCGTCCTGCGTGCCTTGTGCAGCCACTGCGCTGCGATGTTCATGGTTTTTTCTGGGAGCGGCGGAAGCCAAGTTCGTTGAATTATTGGCTTGAACTGGTCCACAGTGGCGCACAACAGCGCTAATTCGAGCCACCCACCGTTTTTTGAAACCGAAAACTGATCCAACTGGCCCGATAATACGCCCTCAGCAGGAGTATCGGCGGTATCCATGTGTGCAAACTAACCATGGTTGCGTGTGTGTGTCATTTGTTTTTGTTTTTTTGTAGTTTCCAGCGTGAGAAGCGTGGGGAGCAGCGTGTTCAGGAGACGCTTCTGCTACTGCGTCACCAACGAGACCAACGACTTGACGGGTAGGGACCGCCGGCACGCGTCCTCGGGTGAAGCCTGTCTGACGCTCGCGGCCCTCGTCGTCATGAGGACGAACCTGTTTGATTCCAAAATCTTAGAGTATAATGCAACAGCCCTGATATCAATTCTCCCTTCAGGAGGAGTTTTATGTTGAATTTTGATTAAATCTGTTTGAGAGAGGTGTTGACACATTCGTACTCAGAGGTGTTTGGTCACTTTAATGAATATGAGTAGAATGACTAGATATTAGGGACACCTCTGAGTACAAATGTCAACACCTCTCTCAAACGGATTTAATCAAAATTCAACATTAAACACCAGATGTGTCCCTCAGTATAACCCATTAGAGTTCAACGGCATCATAAATTCATCCGTTTATAAAGGGTGTCCCACAGGGATCAGTACTGGGTCCTTTTCTGTTTTCCATTCATATTCATAACACCGTCGAGTCCTTTCACTGGCGGTTTCATGTACACCAGTCAGCTATCACAATGAAACAGTTATTCAAACATGTCAGCACCCCTGTCAGACACATTCAGTCAAAAGGGAGAATTGATTGCAGGGCTCCTGCATTGTATTCTGTTGTGAACATGCAGTGGTCATAATGTTATGGCTGATCATTGTACGTTTCAAGAAGACAAACAAATCTGTTTTCACATGACAGATTGGTGATTATTGTTGAAAATTAACAAAAAAATTGATAGAACTCTGAGAAATCTCACATTCATAACATTTTAACACGAATAGTTACTTAAGTAAATGAACTGGAGGTAATCGTCAGCAGGTGTGCAGTTCGGTGGTTTCAGGAAATGTCAGTGAAGTTTTTTTTCTGTGAAACTGTTGGACCATTAAAGACCCGCGCGTTAAAATGTCGCCGCTCTTCTCTTTCACGCACGACGAACGCCTAACGCCTCGTTTCCAAACGTGCGCAGACTTCGCGGCCATCCTGCTGGACGTGACGGGCAACTCCAGCAGTTACCTGCACGAGCTCTTCAAGTCGGCCTCCATATTGTCAGGTGAGCCGGCGAGCGGTCGACGGGCCGGGGGCGTGGCCGTGGCGGCGCCTGCTGACGGGCCGGGCCGTGGCCGTGGCGGCGCCTGCTGACGGGCCGGGCCGTCGCCATGGCGGCGCCTGCTGACGGGCCGTGCCGTCGCCGTGGCGGCGCCTGCTGACGGGCTGTTCTCTGCTTGTGTCGCCTCAGTGAGCCAGAGGAACAACTCGGACTGCATTTACATCTGCGTGATGGCAGGTCAGATGGGTGAGTCGCCGCCGCCATGTTTCCTTCGGTGGCACCTGGTTTCAGATCTTTGATACTGCATGCATCATTTTTGTTGAAAACTTTTTTTTTTTTAAAGATAAGTGTTTTTTTCTCTTGAAATTACTAAAATACCAACTCTAAAACCTAATTTAGTATTTAGGAATCTGTGCGTATGTTACTCTTCTCCTCCTTGTTGGCTAGTTGGCTCGTTAGCACGCTTTTAGCCAGTGTCGTCGTCGTCGTCGTGTACGTTCAGGTGAAGCGCCGTCGCAGCGCTTCAGAGGCGCCGCGTTGCCAAAGGCGTCAAAGTACAGAGCTGAAGTTCAGTTTGCAAACGGTATTTTTAATTTGTCATGGAGCTCACGGCAGCAGGAGGCGGGCGTTTCCTTCACGCCTGCATCAGGCGACCACAAACAGCTGCATTTTCGTCGCTGCTGTTATCGGCGCCATGGCGACGGGCTGCTGAGGTGTGTGGTTTTGGCTCGTGTGAGGTGGCGAACAGCTCGTATGCAGAAGCCTTTCCTGGCAACGCCGCCGCGAAATAAAGCAAAAGAAGAAGCAGCGTATGACCTCTGATGACCAACAGCCAAGCAGCTGTGGTTTTGATCCAGATGATCCCAAGACTGAATGTAACTGACCATGAAGGTGTTTAGTTTTGATGACCGGAACAGTTGAAAATATGAAACGATCTGAATGTTTTATGAGCTTTCGGGAGATTTAACGTTCAGAGATGGTCGATCGCGCCGGTTCTCGAAAGTGAAGATGAAGGACGTGTGTGTGTGTGTGTGTGTGTGTGTGTGTGTGTGTGTGTGTGTGTGTGTGTGTGTGTGCGCAGGCAGAGCGCTGCCAGAGCTGTGGGAGATGGACTCCATCACTCCACTCTTCAACCAGACCATTGTGGAAAGTCCACGCACAGGTGGGTTTACAGCTGCTTCACCTATGAGCAGACGCATGGCCTCCCTCAGTAACGTGGGATACAGTGTGTGTGTGTGTGTGTGTGTGTGTGTGTGTGTGTGTGTGTGTGTGTGTGTGTGTGCTTGCATGCATGCATGCATGTATTATTTATGACGGTACGGCTGTAGATATGCTAAAAAAGAGAACAAAATCCCTGTCTGAGCGCAGGGAGGCTTAAAAATGGAGCTGCCGTCTGAGGTCATTCAGGGACAATATGCAACTGGACCAGCAGGTGGCAGCAGCGCCACAGCAGAGCCGGGCCACAACGTGGGGTTCACCAAAAACCTGTTTTGACGGGTTTATTCAGTCATATGTGTTTTTAGAGTTTTCTTCCTCCTGGTGTTGGGAAGCGCAGAGGTGGTTTCATCTCACTCCAGCCCAGGGCAGTTCTTCAGGCTGAAGCTTGTAATCGTCGATATTTGAACGTAAATCATTCCTCTGGCATCACCTTCTCCTCTGTTGATTGGTCGGCAGTTCTTAGCCATCCAATCAGCCGCAGCGTGACTGACCGCCTCGCTTACGGCTTCAGTTACTGGTCTCTGATGTCGCCTGTCATTTGTTTCGAGGTTATGACATTCTTCTTCTGTGTTGGTCAAATTGGTCTTTAAATGCACACTCAGAGTAAATCTGGACCAGATCTTGTGTATAGATGTATCATAATTATTAGAAACAGGAGCACGTTGAGTGAAGATGTGTAAGTGGAGGCGCCTTTCGAGGATGACTTTGGTAAAAGTACGTCGTCCAGTTTCTTCGGACATTCTAAGCCACTTTAGTTCTTTTAGACCAGGGGTCTCAAACTCAACTTACCTAGGGGCCGCTGGAGGTAGAGTCTGGGTGAGGCTGGGCCGCATCACAAAAAAAAGGCTGCATCACAAAAAAAGGCTTCAAGTATTCCAAAA